>JAQFYE010000177.1:0-49305 GCA_034694305.1 Protaphorura glebata | reverse complement strand
AAAATTTCTGTATGAAAGAAATTTACCAGCTCATCCCACACACAACCTCCTCGCTCCACGTCTACCACTGAACTCCTGCCTTGCTAATTATCCTGAGTTTTGTGATGACAGAATTGTTTGTCAAATGATGGCTTATCGTCTACGAGGGATAAAGCCCTCAACTGTTATGCAGGTTCAAAATTCACCTAATTTTGACGAAACATTAGAGGCTTCCCGTTTGACCTAGAGCGGTAACCTTAGAAGGATAATAGAATTCGAATGTGAAGAACCTCTTTACAACAATCACCGAAACAATGTGTGAATCTTGAGATCATTGAGGCACTAAGGGTAACCTAAGATACCGTGCTACGATTGAAGAAGAGTAGGAATTCGCCTTTCAAAAGGGTTTCCTTGAAGTCCAAAATACCTTAGCCTTTGAGCTGATATTCACGTAAAAGAGAGACAGACTCCGCGAAGGAATTTGAAAACGAGGTTCTGTAGTAAAAAGTCTTTTGAAATTGCCGAACCCTTGTATCATTCACCGTGGAGACCGGGTGGGAAGGTAAGATAGGTGTTTGGAGCTAGAAAGAGACACTACTGGAGCAAATTAAATTCCTTTCAACTAAAAAGTCCTATTTACATAATGACCTAGATACATACACGAAGCCGGAGTTGGGCGACTGGTTTCGGTAAAAGTGAATTTTGTTACTTTTTCTTTACCACTTACCGTTCCTTGAGTAAATGAGTCGTATGTGTAGTTCAATTTCATTTTCAGTCTTTTCTCTCACACAAAGGGACGGTTCTAGGGTTTCATACTCATAGGGCCACTTCACATCCACAGGTTTGGGTTGCTTATAGTAAGGCGCCCTGGAAATTATTTCATTTCACAAAATTCACTTTAAAATGGAGGTAAGAACGAAGGGATTTTCGCAATTTGGAGAAGAGAGACCTCAAAACTCACAATTCTTGTTGATTATTAATTATTTGTTAATTAGCCTCAAAAAGCCTGTTCTTTGTAGAAATTGGTCGACCTTGCATTTGGCCTAGGGTAGATACCCCTTGTATGAGAAAGAAACAAAGGAAACTAATCCTCACCACAGAGAAATAGAGACCATTTTATGTCTACCAATAATCCATAACTGACCTTATGCTTTCGAAATCAAAACTGGCCATAGTCGAGTTAAGGTAGGCCATGGCCCTAAGGTCACATGGATGGGCCACCAGTGCTGAGTGCTCTCAGATAGTCTGAGTTCACGTCACTATCACCATGGGTTACAAAGGTTACAAGGGTAGATGGGGCTTTCTAATCAAGACTCATCGTCACTTCCATTTTACTCTATTGTTCATGGACCGAATTCCAGTAGCCGAATAGATTGGCTCTCACTTTGTCCTCTCTGAGTCCATTTTACTAGCAACACGCGCTTCCTCTCTCAAATACAATTTAAACATGAATGTAGCAGCGTTGAGCTTGAAATTGCTTAGCTTTGTCCTCTCCCAGAACTCAACACTCACATAAAAAAAAGTAAAGAATCCAAAGTTCAAAATTGCCCAGAAGAAAAAAAAAGAAGTACGTGTGTCTACTCCAAAGAATGTTTTGTGTCTGAAGAGCACAAAATAAACAATTTGGTCAAATACTGCTACATATTGTTCTTACAAGAAACGCTATATCCGCTATAATCTATATGAACCAGTAGTTCTCCCTAAGTCAGACAAAATATTAACTCTCGTTCCATTGCCTTGAAATTACATTTGATTTTCTCAAATCAAATCAGATAATCATTGATTATTGAACTATTTACGTATTGGAATCGTATTTAAGATGTGATATTTCTTATGTTTCTTATCGGCAATTGTTTACTTGCTTTACTAGGATTGAATTGGGGTTAACATTATTGCAATCCAACGACAAGGTTATGTCACGTGTAAAATTTATTTAGACTCAAAATTAGACTATTTCGTAATCCCAAAATGTTAACTCTTCATTGACACATTTGTGGAGGTTTTAGTCAAATGTTCCTGAAAGTGCATGGTAGAAGTGTTTCGAAATGTTACGAGAATTCCACAAATCGGTTATGCTTTTGCTCAAGACACCCTTGAGTTAGTTTTTTTGAGTCCATCTCGTTTTCACTTAAAAATTTGTTTTCTCATAGTTAAACAATTTGAAGGTTCGGCACGACATTTTGTTCTGATCATAACCGCACTACATGTCCGATAGGCGATTCGCGTACTTATACACTAAACCATCGATACAAAGCCGCATGGCAAATTCGCGTAAGTCGCAATTAAGTTCTTGGAACCAGAACCCGGTCTCCTGTTACAGGTTTCACACAGTCATCATCAGTCAGCGCAATCTAGCGTCAAAGCCAACTCCCGACATTTTTCTTATTTGCCCTGAGCTACTTCAGCTGAGCGACCACCGTGCTCAGATAATTTATGTAGTATTGTGCTGGTAGTGCAGTAATACATTCGTCAAAATGAGGTGAATTCTGGACCTGAATAGCAGGGCTGGGAGCTTTCTCAATCTGAGAAACTAGCAATAAGCCGTCATTTAACAAAAAATATGCGATATCTAATTTATTTCATCAACCAACTCAGGATAGATAACAGTCCAGTATAATCCCCAGTGTTTTCTAAAGGACACCGCATACACCTTATGGAAAAATGTACGCCATTGGAAATCGTTGAATCTTTTATATGTTGTAGTCATTGTGATTCTGAACAACTTTTGTGAAGGTCCTACCCCAAAAGACTAACCGTTTGGCCGCTACAAATACACTGTTTGGCATGTGCGAAGGCGTAGTGACTTTCACTTTGACTTTCACTCTGCACCATCGCACATGCCCAACAGTGTATTCCTGGCGGCCAAACGGTTACTCTTGGAGGTAGGTCCTTCACTAAAGTTGTTCAGAATCACAAGTGCTACAACATATCAGAAATCCAAAGATTTCCAACGGCGTACATTTTTCCATAAGGTGTATGCGGTATCCGTTAAAGTAATATTTGAAACCTACCCTACTGAGTTCCGTGACCGGGAACTCAGTTGGTAAGGCGGAAAAGTCGACGTTGAGAAAGTCTATGTCACCCACAGTCCATATTTGACTCACTGGTGGTGGGGTATTTTGGGTCTTTTTCGGTGTAAACCAGTCTCGTCTCGATTTTCTCAGAGCCACGTTGAGGCTTTAGCGGATCCACATATTCTGAGTAGTTCTGAGGGAGGACAGACACAGAAAATAAATCCGTGTCACGTCTCACTCCATCCACAAACATATGCAACTCCTTCTCTCTCACTTCCCAAAAATACTTTCCACCACAGAATACAAAAAAAAGAAAGCAACTTTCACAAAAACGGAAAGGAACGTTCTTAAAATCTTTCAAAAATAATAGTCATGAGTCCCAACACTGAAAATCTCACCGCCACAACAGATAATGCAACCAACCCCCTTTCCTTGTACTTCTCACGCAAAGTTCAAAGTTACTCTGTCGAATTAATGTCCAACAATTTACATATGCTGACTGTTTAAATATTTCCAAGAAAGTGTTCAACAGAATCCTGTCAAAATCAAAAGGAACAAGAAAAAAGTTTCCTTTTGCTTCAATGTGTGGGAGCTGGGGTGTTCTGCAATGGAATACAAACTTTCTTCACATTCTCCAACTTCACTTCGTCTACATCCACATCCACATCGGAATCATCCCTCAAATTGTAGATGTGGAGTAGAAAAAGTTTCTTTTTCGGTGGAATTGTGTATTTTTTGATTTAGTTCATATCTGGTAAAATATTTATAAAAGTTCTGACTTTCCCCACTTTCACTTCTCACACAGAATTTTAACTTTTGTACAAAAGCCGTAACAAATCCACAGTGTCCCTCCTAAATTTTTTGTATCAGTTAGTATCCGCCACTTCACATGTTGAAAAATATATCGAATTTGAATGATTCTATTTTGAACATTTGGTTCTTAAAAAATTCTAGTTAAAAAAGAATTATCCGGCCAAAAATTTAAGTTTGTTGTGATTGTTAAATTTGAGGAGACTTTTTTAAGCATTTGATCGTCGGTGAGATACTAAACGTTGGTCTCCGTTGGAGGCCGTGTCCCTTGGTTAGAGTTTGACTGGTGAAAGATGAAAGCGTCTCTGTGGCCAACTCTTCTTTTTCAGGACACGCAAGCGTGACGAGTAAGACTTATTAAACCTGAACGTAGGACTCAGGATTCCCCATCCCCATCATGTCCATGTGTCTAAGGATTTTTCGGGAGGACCAAACGGCCTCGGATCCATTCACTTTCTTTCCATTTCGATCATATGGAAGGATTAAACTTTTCTCCAACTTTAAGATATGTCTGTCTTATTAGTACCAGTTAAAATCAATCCAACGGAGAAAGCAAATCCTGACAGGCTTTCTAAATGAGCAAAACCTAGCAAATTACCACGGATTAATTTGTAAGTTTGAGTGCTAGGAAAATAAAGACGACCAATTTCCTACTTTGCTCCAGAAATTACGCCTGTCTGACAAACTGAAGGTTTAATTATTCCAAATTCACGTGTCCGCCATTATTCAATCTTCCCATCTCTTTCTATATCAAATACCTCCTTCAATCGAACGGGTACTGTGCTCAAACTTACAATTGGAATGGTTAGCTACGTTTGGAATTTTTCATTTCAATTTCATTTTGTCAACCGAATGTACTGCAAGTTACGAAATTTAATACATAAAGGGTTCACTTCGTTAAATCACGCCAACGCAATCATTGTACGGTCGGCCAGTCGTATTTCAAAATATTCTTCGAAAGGGAAAGGAACAAATCTGCTATTTCCACTGAACACGCTAAGAACGTAATAAAGCGACGATGATATTTTTTTACTCAATCTAAGGTCGTAGTAGTCGAGAAATTTTAACGGAGGAATAAATTCAAAAGGGTCAAACTTCACGGAATCCTGTAACTTGACATTTCGTTATTTTGCAGCAAAATATTTCTAAAAAGATGGAAAAAGCTAACGACTCAAAACTCAGAACAAATTTTGTTGTTGTAAACCCGTTTCAATAGGTTTATAATGACGCTCTTGAGAATCCGGATTGAACGTACATACATACTTAATTGAATCCATGCAAGCCATGCTATTGGATTTGAATAGAATATCTATAGCGCGGTAATGAAAGTCAGTGAAAATATAATAATTGGTGGGTTTCAACTTTCAACAACTGTATTGAAGAATCCTAATTGTGTGGGAATAATTTTGAAGTTTATAACGAAATCTTTCCACAGAGTTCGAACGTACGAAGTAAAAATTAAATCAAATTTGTATGCACCAGTTCGGCTTAAACAACTCCGTACAACTAAAGTCGAAGATTTTCAAAAAATCTTCGTGCTTGCATTTCGTGGAAAATTTAATGCAGCATCTACAGAATCGTGCACACCACAAAGAAAGTTGAGGTAAAATGTAAGTTAACATAGGACAGGTACACAAGAACTGGGACGTTTTAATATTAAAATACATACATAATTGATTGACTCATACGGAATTTAAAAAATTAGAAGGACAGTCCTTGTACTGTCTCATCTCAAGTTTTGAAAGTATGTCTAATGTTAAATGATTTCGTTACAGATTTTGAACTCCAAGAAAATGCCAGGCGTACGTTTATATTTGGAAGGCCATCTAATTAGGTAAATACGGCAGTTCACTAGATTCTAGATAGAATAATTCTGTTCACAATAAATATCTGAACTTTTCATTGCACCGCCCGGGTTAAGCTGTGAGGCTAGGAGTTCCGTATTACCCTGTAGGGTGCGAGAGAGAAAGTCAGAGCTGAGGAGAAAGCACTATGCTTTCCCTCAGCAATCGTCTCCTCTCGATAAGCAAATTTCTCACCATCTAGCGGGAGATCTTTCAACCTTTCGAAAAGGAAATCTACTGCAAATTCCACCAGGCCAGTCCGCACGGTCGCGCCAATAGAGTGAAAGTAGAAAGAAACCTTCATCATTTTCTCAAATTATTTACGAACAGACATACGGTACAACATTTTGGTAACAGACATTAGGTGATAGAAAATTGAATATGATTAGTACTCCGCCCGGAGCTTTCGGAAAGGTCGTCTAAATATTTTAGATGTGAAGTTGCTGTTTAAAGAATTATATTGACCATTGTTGAGAATAATTAATGTACTTAAAAATGACGTGGTTAAACATGGGTTACAAACATTGCATGCCCTTTTTACAATTTTGCGCTTTAATAAAATTGTTATTCCATTATTCTCAACGAAGTTATTTTTCATGCTGATGGAATACATGATTTAGTGCATTTGAATGTCTTAGCACTTACCGTATTTAGCCGATTTTTAATATTATTTATTATTAATCGATGTTGATGTGGCTACCATTGTCCACAGACACAGACACAGACACACTTGACAGACACTGGAATGAATATTTAACACACTTATATTTTTAACATACGATAGCTCTCCTTGGTCCTAAAATACCACAGGGTTGAGCATATCAAAATGAACACTCGTTTGAAGATTGTGTAGGTGAAAACATTGATTTGGACTTTTGAGTTTGAATACTTACCACATGTAATTAATCCTTTGGTTGCTGGTTTTAAATACTCTGAGCGAGATGTCGATTAGAATCCTGAGCAAAATATATAAATTCTATATGATCATGTTTATACGGTGTTTTACACGTACACTTACTCAATTCCTTGTGTACAGGGAGTCTTTGGCGGAAATAGGACGAGTATGGTGAAAACCCGATAATTATGGAATTTCTACATCAAATTAAAAATTCCACAATGCCAATATAGCCCGAAATTATACGGTAATCTATAATCCTGTTTCTGTAAACTCAATTTTCGCTTGTGCCTGCATGCATCTTCCTTGCATACGCTCAAATAATATTTGACCGTTCAAATAAAAATGCCATTATGTGTGAGAAATTGTGCATTATTAATATCACGACCAGAGAAGCCAAGAACAGTTCACACCAACGGGTTGTATTTTATTCAAATATTTACAATGAAATTCCCGATTTCCCTGGGTTGAACCAATTAATTCAGGAATTCTGAGAGACAAGAGCTCATTCCTGCTAAATCAACAAGGATTGGTTCTCCTCACCCACAATATAATGTACCGCTATATTGATACACTGAATTCAGCACGAGAGGATTACGTCAAATTAAATATTGACAATTAGAGCTCAAAACCAGGTCGTGGCTTCCAAATAAATCAGATGAATAATTCCTGGTATTAATAGATCATGAGTACAGTGGACTTCTCAAAATAAATATTCGTACTACAGATTAATGGATGAAAGTTGCATCAAGTTGTAAATTGCAATATTTTATGAATGTACTAACTACATTCCTTGTTATTTAATGACATGGCGTGACAAAAAAATAAAGCTGAATATGTGTGATTCACTTGCCGGTTTGAGGGTGACGGGTAAATAGCGGTAGCGTGTTCTCTGACGTCCACGATTAAATCGAATCGACATCACGTCATCTGTCAAGGAGGAAATGTGGAGACGATGATTGGAACCTGGGTGTCAATCAGTTCTTGGCAACTCATTCCCAAGAAGTCACCATTAAAAATGATGACACATTGTTCATTTCTTTGTCATTTGACCGCCATTGTGGTTCCCACCGTCTGGCCTTTCTTTTCTTTTGGACAAAAGTCATCCAGTGTTGCGCTAGAATGCTTCTTTGAAATGTTTGGATTTTATATTGTAGTCGTTTCTTCTTTGGACGATTGATTAGAAATTCAGGAACGGAATAGATACGCCGGTGTGAATTTGCTATTCAACGTTGCGTCGAACTAATTATATTCCAGCTTGAAGGAAGACCGGGAGGCAAAATGTCAATACAATTTAAATGTCGTCTTTCTCCGAGCTTTCGTTTTTATTCCGTCTTAAAATGCAAAAGTTTCCATAATAATGAAAACAAGATTCCCTTAAAGTATTCATTTAGATACAGTTAAAGTGAAAGAATAATAAAATAGTTTATTCTGTAAGTTTATTGTGAGACGCTGAGTGTCGGATTTTTATGGACATAATTAGTCTCTGACATAAAATAAGTCATATTGTGTTTCAGATTAAAAGAAAGAAATTTAATTAAACGGTTCTAGTTTTACATAGCGTGTAACAGGAGAAAATTTAATAGTCCCACTTTTCACTCTAGCTTTTCCAACATTCCTGAGTATGGTGATCATTACAATATTGTGTTTCTTCATGAATTGCCCTGAAAAATCATAAACCAGAGTACTTTCACCGTTATTCTGCCGTCTGGTGAGAACTTAAACCAAGTCTGATTTCTCTCACAAGGAAACCACTTTCCATGTTTTAAAATTTGACAATACTGATGTCTTTGCTAAAGAAGTTTCAATTTAAAAAATTGGTTCTTGACTTTAACGTGCACCTAAAATAAATAAGGTTGATTGAGTCATGAAAGTAAACAAATCAAACGAAGTATGGAAACCCACACACAATGTGGGACAATTGAATATGAACGGAGTCAACGATCCATCAGTGCGTGACAACTGATCGATTTGACAGGAAGACCTATCGAACCAAGTCCTTATGTTCTTTTGCATGTCTTAAAAATGATTGATTTATTCCGCTCATCCCACAACCGACTTCCTCAAGAAAATAATAAAATTATATTCCCTTCGGGAATTTCCAATAACGAGTCCACAATCTTAGTACTTGTTCAGCACGCACAAACCTAAATATCTTATTTCCTTTGGGTATTTAGTCTTTATAATTTCAACAACCACAATTCTATAAAAAATTGGATTTTAACTGATGAAATCGGATTTTCACCAAACTCAAAAATTACAATAGGTTACAATAAAAGACTCTACTCCCGAGAAACAAGTTCGGAAAAAGGGAAAAAGGCACGTGCGTGTATTTAGCCAACACTAACAATAAAACGGAAGCAATTTCCCCACCTCGGGCGGATGTTTTACTTCAGATATATACTAAGGAAAATCAATTATTGCTCTAGGGTGTACCAAAATCATGATAAAAATAGTAAGAAAAGTTCACACATTTGCAAATGTATGTACGATGCTATTTCATGAAATGACATCTTCGGTTCTTAATAATGTGTTTAGTCATAAATAGTTACCAATTGAATTTTTGTATAGATATTCCGGGAGTCTCTATAATGTGGCAACATTGTCTGAAGCACCCTGTACATCTTTGTGGGCACGCGTCCATTGGTAGGAAAGTAAAAGTACTTTCCTGAGGCTAGAAACTCGGAATGATCACAACGAGATTTCTCACTTCCACTTTCTGTATCCCAACATATGGTCGGAGGGATAAGTTGATCATGATAATGACATAGAAAGAACATATCTCTAGGATGATTACCACTTAAACTCTCCTGTCTCTTAAAATTGTAGTCACCGGATGAAATGGGCAACCCCCTTCAAGATCTGAGATCCTAGAGTGAAAGTGGAAGTGAAAGCATCTGTGACGTGTCTTTCTCATCTAACTTCACTTTCACCACTTTACTCTCATCACGAGGGAGAGTACTGGGGTGTTGAATTTAATAATTAGGATCGGTCAGTCCGTTTAGTTTGGGTATGAATATGAAACAAACACAGTAAGTGACTATCGAAATCAAATATTATCGCGGTTAAATCTTTCTTTATGGTAAAAATTCATGTACCGTCACGTTGAGAGCAAACTTTACGATTCTATGAATAACCAAGACGAGTTTGTGTTTTATTTTAAGAACAACTGGAAGTGCCAGTGAAAATAGGGATTTGACTCAAAATACACCTCTGGGGCGCAGAGAGCAATACATTTGCGTAAATTATTCTAATGCCAGTTAAACCTACGTATTGTTTTGAAACAAAGCGACTGCGGTGTCCAGGAAAGTCTGGATTAAGGTTAAGCAGTTTGCTTTTCAGCAGATCATTGCTAATCAAGAGGTTGAAGATGAAGCTGAATTTTACATGTGAATACAATTCCTCGTTAGGACAACCGTTGCTAAAATCCGACACAGGAATCCTGATGACTACTCCGACCACTCTTAGCTTATCTCTTTAGTTCACAATTTAATTTTGAGGAAAAGCAGTCTTCCTTGTATGCACTGAAAGCAGATAGCAAAGTGGAGAGAGATGAAGGGGATGGTGAAACGGAGAGGAACTGACGCTCATTTTCATTTTTATTCTGAACAAACTAAAGTGTTCATTCTTTCAAAAATATTGGGTTGTCAATTTATCCATGCATATCTCTCTCCACAGCTTCACGGCCTTTATTTTCTTATCTTTGTTTTCTCATACTATTCACTCTTTCTGCACTCTACTTCACACCTCGTCGCTTCAGTAAACCCAATTAATACTCACAAGGGACAATTCCCGAATAGAAGACTTCAATGTATTCAGGATTTTATAATTCAACTGTTCTAGGAATGAACACACAAATTCTGCTTTCACGGGTGTGTCCAAACCACACACCACATTCGTCAATCCTTACGGTGGCAAGAAAACTTCAAAGTATCCGAATAGGATCGGAAGACCACTCAAAAAAAGTGAAAGGAGATTCACTTGTGTGACCCCAAGAACGTTAAGATTGAAATTTTGGAATTCTGTCGATAGATTTTGTTACTAGAATTTTGCGAGGAATCAGAATATGCAGGAATTAGCTCAGTCGGACCATTCTGAAAAATGCTGTTAGGTAATTGGGTCACACACATGAATGCGTCTTCGTTCACTTTTTGTAAGCGTGTTCTGGTATGAATACATGTGAGAAGAAACCCTTGTCAAACTATGACGCTCATTACATGCCTTCCATATCCGAAACCCTTTCTTCTTCTTCCTATTTAAAACGTAAACTTCTTCTGCAGGAAAATCCGTATCTCTGCGTAGAACTGAGAACTCGAGCTATAAAATGTATTTCTTTTTACAAGGTGTGACGGGGAGTTCTTAGACAGTTAATCCCGAGTACACAAGTAAAAGTAAGTCGAGGTAGGAATTTACATAATTTTCTTATAAATTTCAAAGACTATACGATTAGAAAGGAACACGTTATGGATTTTCGTCAGCCTTGTGTCGTATAGTGTAACAAGAATCGTAAGAATTCGAGGGATGTATTTTACCCTAAGATATGCGAAAAAATATTCTTGCGTTTACTTAATAATCGCGAAGATTTCAGACCGATGTGAATTTGACATCGAAAGACTATTCCTTGTAAACACCGGGAAATTAAATTCGTGTATCTAATAATAAATTTGGAGTGAGTTGAATGGAATGTGAGTGGAATTGTCGTGGAGAAAAGTGGAGGCCATGGAACTCAAAGTCCACTATACATTAGGTCAACTAGACAGGAACGGAAGCGGGTAGTTTCGGTTCGGATTCGGAGAGATCACATTATTAGTATTAGTTCTAATGCTCTTGAAATTGACCACCACGCACATGATTCCCCGTGTGTGTGTGTGTGTGGGTTGGACAATCCGTGGGACTTGAGTGAAAGTTAGTCGTCCAAACTCGTTTGAAATAATTGAAGGGGAGACTGACTGAGTGAAAAGAGAAAATTAAAAGGATATCTGAATGTGATTCCCAGTCTATTTACAAAATTCTATTTCAGTGCAGACTTGTAAATTATACACCGACTGATATCTATACCCTATACGCAATCCTATGTTACGGTCACGGTTGTATTCAAACAATTATTAACACACACAGAAGCCGGCAACGGTCTGAATGTTTCCGTCAAACTAGATATTTATTTATCAGTGAAATAACATATTTTAATGAAATCGGGCATTTGCATCATAACTACTAAAGTGTGTTCACTTATGAATTTGCCAGTAACATATGGATGTATGTCTGGGACTTTGTAAAATGTCGTGTGTGACCCAAACAGTTCTGATTACTATGTAATCAGTTGGACAAGTGAGCAACGAGACGACTGAATCGATTGAATTGAATCGGACGGACGGACGGACTACTTTCAATTAAGTGCATAGCATACAAAAATGGACAAGTTTATAATTAAATGAGTGTGAAGGAACTTTTGTACGAGAAAATTACAATGTAATGAATTTTAGCCGTTGCGGTCTACACTTTCAGTCCATAGAAAGTCGGAGAAAGTTTGGCTGGGACTGGAATAGATGGATTGGATGTCAAAATTTCAAATTCGGTTTGATTGACATGAGGGCTTGGATAAGGGCACTAAACAAACTTCATAATAATTCAAAGGAACTTAAGAATTTCTTCTAAGTTTAACTTTCAGTTTTATAATTGAAAGCCTCAGGTGTGGTGGTAGCAAAAGATCTAAAACCATCGTATTTCTCTGTGTAAACAAAAACTTTTAGCGAATAAACTTTGGATTATCCTGTGTCCTACATACTGGTCCCCGCATGAGATGAAAATTTTTACAAAGAAAATTTTTTTTACAAGGAAGCTGTCATTCATGTTAAACTCAATCAGCCAAGCACTTTCAAGATTGATTATTCTAAGTGTCCAGGTCATGAATACGAAAATTCCATCTACTGATAAAAGCATATTTGAATTTGCCTGCAAACGTAAGACTGGATTGTTAAAGAAATTTCTAGCAGTGAACAAAAAGTTTACGCCGACAAATTGTAATTCTTGTGTTCAAGTCACAAGATGTGATCTTCCTGGTTATTCTTGCTCAAAAGTTGGTTTTCTTGTAACGAAAGAAGTCTCAAATAAAAATCTAAGAGGAGTTTCTTGTACTTAAAATAAATTCCAGTAATTCTTCCACTCTGATCTTGTGATCTGGAGGATTTATGAGAAGACACAGAACTGGGCGTAAGGTCACACCGACACTACAATAGAGAATTTAATTATACACCCAATGTGCCGCTCTTAAAGTCAGCATGTGGTGAAGAAACATTTGGTCTGGAGAAGAGCCAAAACCACCAGTTTTAAATTCAGTCCGTCGGTCGGATTTCAAAGAAACCTTACTCGAGCCAAGGTATTTCAAATGTTATTACTGGCACGTGATACCAAACCTTCAGCGTGGTTCATAAAATTTCAACGCGCTCTTTAGCTCTGCCAACGGCTAGCTAGTCAATAAAAAGATGTACATTTTGTATGGAATAAACCGGAACGAAATCGATGTGCTAAGTGGCGCTGCAAATAATTAATCAGCCTACTCCCTAGATATTGTTGGAATGCGCACTATTGGTCGAAAGTCGTCGCAAACGGTCAACAATGTCAAATTTTTTCTGGCAATTTTAAGTATTTCTCGGTCAATTAAATGAAAACTAAGTTTAGCTCAGATTTTGGAGTACTATACAAAATAATTACTTCAGATTTAGTTTGTTTGATGGGTTTCGACGTAATTCCTATTTATTTTCTGAAATTTCTTGAACACCCTGTACTTTTAAATGATATCACATTAATTTAATAGGTAAGCCGTTCAAAATGGGTAAACTTTTTTTTGGCACCGCGGGGGACGTCAAAGTCAGATTCGGATAATATTTTCGAAGGAAGTTTATAAAGTTCAATCATTTAGCTCTATTATAACATTTAGTTCTTAAGCGAGGGAATGGTAGGAATAGATTCGTACGTTCCAGAATTCTAAACTCCGAAAGAATCAATTCGAATTCAAGGTAGACCAGAAAAGTCGTTACTCCGTGAAAATGTGAGAATCGTTGAGTAAAAGTCTTTCTCTGTAGCTCTCAAGCAGGTTACAACCCGAGGGATAGGTTGATAAAAATGAGAAGACGTTATATTGGGTTCTATTTCTGTGTGACACGAAAACGAAATCATTGCCAAATCACACTTTTGGAGGACTTCTGCCGTTGGTGACGAAGTGTGTCGGATAAAGAAACTGGACACAGCCCTTGGGAACTTTAATGTTTTGTACTAAAGCCGAGAAGGAAGCTGAGGCTCACTTTCTTCCTCAAAGTCGTCTACCGTACGAAAACCAATTTTTCTCAAAAAGTAGAATGAGTTTGAGAAATGAGTTTTTTACAAGTCAAATGTCTATTTTGTTGTGTGTCGATAACCAAAGGAAGGGAAACGCGCTGAATTCATTTTACCAGTGAGGGAATGTGTCAGCCAAAATAACTTGACAACGCTTTCATTATTTAGGTAAGATCATAGTCTCCGAACAAACTCTATTTTTTTCATATTCGGCACACACATCATACCATTTCCACTAACGACCATGCGTTAGTGTAGTCGTGGAAATATTTTCCATTGTGTAGTTTTGTAATTGAACTACCCTGTACACATATGATGGAATGAAAGTCGGAACTCGGAAGTTTGTTTTCAAAAATGGACTGACCAAAAAGTTTTTACATTAACAGTGGTGTTATCGGACGGGGATTCCCCATCTGCAATTTCGTAGACTACCCTGGCAACTTCTGAAAATGTATCGAGTTTGAGTTTTTCTGACCAAAAGCTAACCACCGTAAGAACATCCCGTATTTAGAGAGTAGTGGATGTTTTTCTTAGGGCTATGGGGGAAGAAAACTTTGTTTTCTCTCAAACTCTAATCCTAGCTCGAAGCAAAACACCTTCAGTATTTTCTTTTCCAACTCGAAAAGACAATAAACCGAACTGACTGACTCTCTGGGGTCAGTGTGGCTGCATGTCTAGTCTTTCCAACTTGGTCTTCTATTATTCAAAATCAATTTTTTTTTCTCAAGACGAATGGACCTATTTCTATGTATTCAATTTTGGAATCTTTGCTCTCCATTTTCATGCTCAGAAACTAACTTGGACAACGGAATGAACTGTCGTTCATTTTTCCGTGTCGTAACATTCAAATGCAGGGGTGACAGGAAGTCTTTGTTTTCACACAATGACCTGAGTTCAAATGCCAGGATGAATCTTTAGAACAGACTCTACTACGCACATATTCATGATATCTTTCTTTTGTCTTAACTTCACACTTGTCACTCTTCCCCAGTTTTCCAAATTGAAATAGTTCCCACGTTGCTAAAAAGTTTTTCAAGAAGAAAGACATTCCGTCTTGGAAGTACTTCCATTCCCATAAATAATAAATATGGATTGATTTCTTTGTTTGGAGTTCACTCCCTCCGCCCTCCTCTTCAATCGTAAGAAACAAATGTAAACAAGAAATTCGGAAATGCAGGTAATTAACTCATTTCATCAGAATAGTGGCAGCAAATTATTACATGTTCCTAATAATTACAAAATATCCTTATTGTACACGACATTCTGTAGAAATGTAATTCACACAATGGATCGTTACGATTACTAAGGAATCCAAATTCCACCAGTCTGCGTGTTCCAAAAAGCCAGTATCGATTTTCCCTTAAAATATTTGGTTAAAATCAATTCTGTCTAGAATAGTCACCTCAATATAATCTTACTAACCAAATTAGACTTGCATTCTAATGCGCACATACTTCACTTCGTACTAAACCTGGTTTTGAACTACTATCGATTCGATATAAGCAAAATGCCTTGACAACGAAGTTAGCTTCTAAGAAGGTGAGTTTATACCTCGCTGGTGCTAGAAATATTTGTCATTTTTCCGGTTGGTGCCACTTTAACATACATAGGAAAGATGGGGATGAGGCACCAAGTTTGTTAACCCGTGACGGACACACAAGCACACACAGACAAATTGTGTGTGTGTCACGCGTTTTATTGTGAACAAAATTTTGACTCGGACACCAACTTTTATTTTCTTTCACTTTAGTACAGGTGAAATTAAAAAATTAAAATTTTATTAATTGAATTTAATCTGCACTGGAATAAAAAGAAACAAAGATTGGCACTCAAGACTGGGAATCCGGACTACAAAAAACCGCATTAATTTTGCATTCAAATTGGTTGCTAGAGCATCCAGTGACCTGAGCTGAGTGATCGAAGTTGGGATTTGGGGGAATTTCGGGTTTGTTGATAGGTATACCCCCACCTTGCTAGGACTTGTTGACCCATCTTGGATATAAGGAAGTCCTGTTAAGGGGAATGTTTTTAAATAGATGGCATATCTGTAGCAACGTCTACATACTTATTTTTGGGTGCACCAATGGAAAAGTGTGTAATTTTTTATATTCGTCATAACAAAAACCCACCGTATTCGTATCAATTGCTCTTTCATATTGGCCCGTACAAATTCGTATTTACATTTCTAATAGACTAATTTGCTCTTAGTAAATAAACGAATCATAATAGAGGTCACTTCGTTCATTTTTAATGATTTTTCTCTTATATAAAGTAGTGAAGAGACACTGTTCAAATTTTCTGCTAAGGGAATGATAAATTATGAATGAAATAAATAAAAAGATGATGAACGACAATGATATGGATTTCCTGAAATATATTTGTCATCCCTGGGAACAACAAACTGTCTTTGACCTGTCTGTCACTGCTATGTGCTTCAAATAGTAATGTAATGTGACCAACTATGCATTATATCAGAATGTGTCCAAACTTGAGTCATGATAAATTCAGTGAAGGAATCAGTGATACTTTTGCGATACCCACAAGAAAACTACGTTGCATGTAAAAATTACATCATTGTGAAACGTCCACGAATTAGTCAATACAGTGCCACAAATTCAGTTTCGTTGATGAACAATTTATTGCCGGATTCAACGTTACCATACATTGACGGATTATACCAGGGCCACAAATTTCTAGCAGTAAAAAACATTTTCTTCGGCCGACATATGTGCTCAGGACAATTTTTTTAAATAGTCTGATTCAAATTTTCATGCCAAAGGGTTTCCTTGTTTGTACGGTACAAAGTTTTTGTAACCGTTACATGTTGAGCGTCTGCATAAGGAGACTACTAGACGATGGTAGCTGGAGAGTTGGCCTCGAAAAAAAATAGAAAGAAAAAAAAAATATAGATAAGAGGTTTTGTTGAATTCCCTAGACGTCCAGACGTCCTAATCTTAAGTATTTGAGGTAAGCCTTACGATGCGTTTTGTGGGAGGAACCTCTCGAAGTGCAGAGGAATATACCACTAGAATTCCATTCGTAATCCTCACATATCAATAAATAACAGAGTCTATCCTTGTACAATATATTTCTGGATTTTCTCCTGTCCTCCTGATTGAAGTATTTATTATTAGTTTTTCCCCAAACTTTACTATAATACTAATACGGGTACTAATTCGAAAAGATATCAAATTCTTGGATCAAATGTCCTGATAGATTGAAAATATTGCGAAATTAGAAACAGGTTTATGTCCTAGTACTTAAAGCAGCTAACGAACAAATATTGGTTCTGTATGAGAGATGAGAGATAAATAGGAAGGTGCCTGACGAAACGACAGTTTGATTAAACACTCGTCCAATAGAGGGGGTTTCGACGTAGAGAGCATTAAAATTGATTGATTCCGGATATGCATTATTTAGATATCGATATAATCATAATTTCTGATATCAAAGTTTTCAATTCTCCATTCGTGTCTCCAGAAACATTTGACTGTCTGATCACAATTTAACCATAAAATCAATTGACTTCAAATCTGTTGTGCTCTAAGAATTCCATTAACAAAGGCAAAATTTGTTGCCGATATTTCTGAGTATTGCAATGAGCAACCGCTTGGTCGTTCTGACTAACAGCAATCCGTTCAAGACTAGATCATAGGAAAGTCCCAAAATACTGCCTATTACATATCTGTGAGGTATAGTTTTCGGTACCATCCATAAAAATGCAGATTTGGGTGTATACTGTGTATACTTGAAGACGTAGTAGTAAAATATACATAATAGAGATCTCTAGGGAAAATCAAACGCGTTGGCCCAGAAGGGATTTAATAGATCAACTCGTAAGACTGTCAATGTCAATTAGAGTCGTCAATCAAACATGGTTTTATTTCCAGATTAATGTATTCCGACGTCAAAGTGCCTGTCTATTTATTTCCACAATAATTGTGGCTTTACAAAATTTGGAATTTTGTCGCGGTTTTCGGATTTCACCTATCTTACTCAGAAAACTGCATTGTTCTCTCTCCTCAAATGTTACTCAGCTGCAGTTCTGGATCTACGACTCTCCGAAGCACTCTACATAAGAATGACGTCATAACACGGCCGTCGTGTTACATTCTTAAAATTAGATTAATGTCTTCTGGGAAATGTTTAAAAGTATTTACTTAGCGTAAATAAAATTAAAAGCATGTGCTGAATTTAAGTCGGAGTTCGATTAAAAGCCACGAATTTCTCAAAGTGAAAATTTTAGAGAAAGTGGTGAAAGTCTGTTTACTCTCGCATACCGAATTAAATAGACGCCTGACTTCTGATCGGTGATTTTGTGGTACAGAATTTATAAAATGTTGTATGATGATAGGATGTTGCCGTAATTGAGTCGCTATTTTGCGGAATCAATAACTTTTGTGCAGATGGGATCCACCGTTATGAGCGAAAAAATAACACCATGAGCTAAATGCGGGAAAATGATGTTAAAGAGTTGCCAGTTTCTCCAAACAAAATTTGAACCACTTTGACTATTATAAAATTGAAGGCCTATACTCATACCCTAGGAAAAGTTAGCTTTTCGAACAGATCATATAGCGACTATTAAATTGTGAATCCTTTTAATCATTAAATGTCCTATCCCTTGCGGGGTAAGAACACTACCGTGTTTTGCCCAAACTTGATGAATAATTAAGAAATCCTGTATCTGAGTATAAATTGGTTTTCTACTTTACTCCCACCTACTACTTTTAATTAGTGATTTGTAAAAAAAACATGTGTCCTAGTTAGTTTGGCCTTGCCATGCGAACGGTTGTCGGACAAGCGTTGAAGCAGTTAAAGGAGAAAGTGACTCGGTTGAATGGAGGACTTCAGTGGTAAAACCATGTGTTGTCAAGGACAACGAAACTCATTCTTATTCATTCCTTACAGTATTCTTCTGTACGAGACATAAAATGAGGAAACTTTTTTTTTCTCTCACTGAATTCTGTGTTCTATACTCCTCCTAACCAACTCGAGCCATTGAACCATGTTACTTTTGAGAGATAGAATAAGAATAGAGCTCGTTTAACTCACTCGGAGGATGGGCATATTGATTGAGAGGGCCCGAGTGAATAAGTTATTACTGAATCCAGAGAGCTACTAAAACTAAACCGAAGAGTCGATAATTATTGGAGCGAATGAAAGCAAGAGAAAGAGCCAAAGGTTCCACTTTCTCCTTAGGGTATTTCCAAAAAAAATAAACCCCATTATTTTCATGACTTTTTCATGGCGAGTTCGCATAGTGCATTTTACTGTTCAATTCACATTTTACGTGTGCGTACTCACCTTAAAAAAAGAATATTACCAAAAAT
Organism: Protaphorura glebata; assembly: GCA_034694305.1. Classification (NCBI taxonomy): domain Eukaryota; kingdom Metazoa; phylum Arthropoda; class Collembola; order Poduromorpha; family Onychiuridae; genus Protaphorura; species Protaphorura glebata. The sequence continues at coordinate 30,098 of JAQFYE010000177.1, read as the reverse complement.
ACACTAAAAACAACAAGTACTGGACGGCGACTACAAGGACTGATTGTTAACGTCCGTTCCGTTTTCCTATTCTATGCTGAGTCTACAAACACTGACCAATTTACAAAGTCCACAGTCTATACGCACTCGAATGGGACATATGGCTAAAGTACACAGATACGATTTGTACAGGGTGGTCCAGATAAACTGCTTTCAATTTTGGGTTACCGTATTTCCATAAAATCAATATCAACGATTGGAACCCGTACTTCTTCAATTCGTTGGATATTGGTAATGAGCAATTGAGATCATGCTCTATCATGGTGCAAGTAAAATTCCTACTGAAGTCTTCAGGATTTCTCAACCAAAGTTTTCCAGTGAAGAATATCAGAAAATATTTTTGATTTCTCATTATGAGCCATACACATCGGCACGTTTCGGTAGAATTTGTAAATGTAAACAATTTCAATAAATATAACTCAAGTGCAGATGGAATCTTCATATTCGTGACCAGAACAGTTGGAACTACATTTATACACAAAAATTCATTACATATGTGTCAGTATGCCCACTGATTGTCTTGTTCTTCAGACCACATACAAAGCTATCTTTCTTTGAATATGATTAATACGATGGTCTGAGATTATCGTCTGAAGAGAATTCAAGTCATAAAATTGCAAATATTTCAGAAGAGAGATAGAGAGTGCGTGCGAGCTGCTTGTGTCCCACCCTGTACAGTAGAACTATGGCAGACGTTTGTTTACATTTCCCTCAACCCTCGCAAAATTTAATGTTCCCGTTTCTGTTGTTTACCGAGAAATAGTAGTGTACTGACTGGGGTATATTTGCACTCAATTGTTTATTTGTCCTCGTGTTTTAGGTAAATGTGCTCAGTATTCCCTCAAGGATCTAACTTTGGACACCGAATGTATTCTATCTGATTTTCAAATCACCTTGATCCGATATTTGTATGAATAAAATGTGGTTCATGTACAAATGTAAACCTGTTCCAAATATAACATCACGTTGTATTGGTTTTCTAAAGTGCACATTTTAAATTCAGTTTGAACTTGACTCAGTCTGAACTACAATCACGCACAGTCACGTTCGCAAGACTTCACAGACTACCGATTGGTAAAGATTTGAAATACGCGTTTGTTTTTATGAGTACGAGAACTACGTCCTTAAATAAAATCGTGTTCAAAGTTTCTTAATAGGATACGGTCGTGTGATTTTTCTCTTATTGTCCTAAATCTACAAATACTGTAAGCGGAGCTTTCATTGCCAAGAATGAACACCTTGCCCTTAATTTTTTAAATAGTAATCGAAGTGAGGAAATCCTGGGGTCTCAGCTACTTTTTAAGAACCAATTTGTATAAAATATTGTAAATTCATTCACAACTCCAAGGGTCGTTATTTGGAATGTCGTAAGGCTTTCAATATCGCCGGCATATATTATTGGTAATAAAAATATGACCCAGCTTCCGTTCAAAATACAAATGTTTTCAAAAAGCGATTGATTGAGCAACCATTCGGGCCAGCACTTCTTTTGAAATTTTACTGTAAATTTTAAGGCGAATTAATTTGATTCGAAACGAAGTACACAGAATACGTTACGAGATTCGAATTGATTGGAATGAGTTCAAATCCTAGCAATGTCAGCGTAACTTTGTTATAAAATCTTCGAGGGCGAATCCTGAGGAAATCTAAAATTTGCAATGATAATAGTCAAACCGGTACAATTACTATATTTCATTTCGCCTGAATTACCATAAACCCGGGACTATAACTAAACTTGGATTCTGCATAACCAATTTTCTCCGCCAAACTGGGCTGCATAATATCCCATTAAAGCAATTTAAGTTTAAATTGGGACGATTCCACTACTTTGATAAGAATCCGATGGGTGAAAGCTCGGAGAAAGTAGAAAGTGGATCCTTGTTCAAATCACGGAACACTTTATCCGTGCACTCACTTACACACATGGATTTCAGAACTCGCACATCCACGTCACTCAATTTTCATTAATTGTCGTCCTTGACGATAATTAGATAAAAACAGATGAAAACACACTTCGTATGAGTTTGAGAAAAAATCTTGGCCGTCAGTTCACTTGTGCAGTTCCTGCTTGCAGATTGTGATTGCACATGGTAGCAAACTTCATGGAATAAAAGACGGAGTTTTTTCTTCTGACTTTTTTTTCTCTCAACGACTTTCCAAATGATCTCTGAGTTGAGAGTTAGTTTTTTTTTCTCTTTGTCTAAGTTTTTTGAACGTGTTCACTCTCACCTTCTGGTTGGAACCCCTGAACTACCCTCCTATCACATACTCCGGACGAAGAGTGAGTATAAAAAGGTACGTCACTTGAGGATCCGCCGCGTGCACAAGAGTAACTTTACCCGGGTATCGGCTACACGTACAATCCTATCCTATCCAGTAAATGTGTAGACTCCAGGACTCCAGCGCAACTTTCTCTGGCTCTGGTTCTGGAGTTTATGTAAGGTGAGAGCATTCGAAATGGAAGTGGATATGGGTTTCTTCGGCCACAGTTTAGGTTAAGGGGAAGGGGCGGGGGGTAGAGGGGACTTTTCGACCAAAAAACTTTGCCTTTCGCCTTCTAAGGCACTCGTAAATATCCCTCGTGCCACTTGACACATGGACTACGACGATTACAACCTCAATTCATCCCATCCCAGCATTTTGATCTTTATTCCATATAAAATAACTGATTTCATTCTAAATTAGTCGGAATATTTTAATGGCAAATAATGCTGGATATGCTGTGCAGAGAAAGTGTCGGCTCACTTATTCTTACGGTACGGGGATATCGTTCTAAAATTAAAGTTGATATGCTGAAAATATGACACGAAAGCCCATAATGTAATGTTTTCCCTAATTTTCAAATTGTTACCCAATATCTGTCTGGTCAGATCGTACTGACCACGTCGCCAATTTATAATTTTCTAAAAGACAAAATCAAGGAATTAATTTTTGCTAATTGCAGCAATTATTACAACCTATACGGAGTAGAAACTGAGTCCACCATACAAACTCAACACACCTATTAATAATTCATCAAAATGTACGCCAAGGAAATACCTGAAAGTGGAATTTGCCGAAACAACTCGATCATTTAATTTGAGTGTAGAGTGTGTAATTTATGAATGAGATATGAATGAATTGAGTGGTGGATGTCAACAAACTCCAGTTTTCTCCGGTTTACTTTCCATTGCGTGCACACATGTAATATCGTACACAATAGGACACCCGCCGGCACCGGACATCCTACCCGCTAATCATCCACTTCACGCTACTACGTTCGTAAATTATTTAAATATAAATATATAAGTGCAAGGTGTGAGAGTACTGGGTATTCTGACTCTAAGACTCGGTTCAATGATTAGGGGGCCTTACCTTATGGTCAGTGCTCTTTGAGTCGGCGTGTTCTTGGATATTTTCAAACACATCCCAAGGATGCTGTGTGATTAAAATATCTGTATACGCCAGGTTTGAAAAGGGATTTTTGATCAGCCCATACAAAATAAACTGCTTCTTAAGGAACGGATTTCATGCAAGTTGTGAAGCTCAACTGGTGACTGGATAACGAAAATGAGAATAAAACGGCAGGATTTCTCCTGAAAGCATTGTCGTCGTTGGAAATACTTCCACTGTGTAAACATTAATCATCTTGAAAAAACATCCAGTCAAAATTCGCTAAAGTCTGCATAAAAGTATTGTGAGATGGAATCAAGTGTAGTGTAATATTATGGAATAGAAATGATTCCTTGATGGTTGTAGGGCGTGAGTACGGTAGGAGTTCCTTCCAGTCCTACTTTTTGGTTGTCATTCAGAACTGGCTTCCCGATCAAATCAAATTTTAATATCTTTTCAACATTTTTTAAACCAATCCGCTTATTTCTGGCTGTAATTTCTGGAGGTCATGCGATATTGGCATCCGACGTGATCAGACGTGACAAAATGAGTGTAGATTTTCTTCTAATAGGAATGCATTGTCGCAGGACAGTAAGGCAATTGGTGTGCAGAAATATAACAAATGCACGAACTGGCATGTATTTACTGGATCGTTTATTCACTGAATAATTTTCTAGAGTGAACTATGTACTTGTCTATTTTGGTCTGTCTGTAGTACGTACACGCAACCAGGATGGAATGTTAGAAATCAATTCAATTAAACTGAAGGAAAGTGATTCATTGGGCAAGATAAGGAATCATGGAGAGGTAAAGGTGAACGTATTTTTAGAGTTACCCAAGCTAAACACTCCTGACCACTTTAGAAGATATATTCAATACTCCTTCTCTCCAACAAGGAAACCTCTTTCCATGTACCTGTTTTCAGGGGTATCATGATTTTAGAAATTATGAACCGCAAATGACTGATTAGAAGCCAGGGCTTGTATTATTTATTCCGGTAAAGTCAGAGGTCACAGACGCTTACCACTTTCTGCATCTGATTCCTCATTATACTATTTATACGTTGGGGGGGTTTTTAATTTTATTTATTTTTCTGCACGGGTGGCTATGGTGGGTTCTACACACGTCAAAACACATCATTTTATTTATACGTTTGCATTGCAATTTATGAGGTTTCAATAATGCAGTTTGATTAAATTTCGAGGTGTTTCTAGCAGTGAATCAAAAATTAGCCTGCTCTATTTTGCAAGTTCTCTGAGGTTTGTCCTGATTTTAGCAGGTAGAGAAGATTTCCTTGTTAGAATGCAAAAATACTTTCCTTGCAATTGGAATAATATAGTAGAAGGAAACAAATGGAGAAAGGAGATCGTGATGTGTTGCAATGGAATGTGATGTGATGAAATGAATTGGTAGGCGGATTCCAAAAAAATCTCCCCCAACTAATGTACTGAACTGTTTACGATGATGTAATGCCTTGTAATGGGCCAAGGAATATAAGAGACGGACATAGTCCGCAATAAGCTTTAAGTAGACGTTCCTTCTACTCCACTCAATTGATTAACCATCATTTTATGTATTTTCTACCTCAGCCAGAGCTTCTCTTTTCCCTCACTCAAATACAAGTACGGGTTGTGCCATAAATAACTGAACTTTCCAGTCAGAGTGAAGTAAGTTCTATTGTTAAAGGATGCCACACTATTTTCACGATAAATAGCAGGCCGTCGGATTTGGCTGCATTTTTGATACGTTGTAGCCCTTGATCTCCTGAATAACTTTTGTGTAGCTTCTACCCCGATAGGTCTAACCGTTTGGCCGCTATAAATACAGGAACCAATAGTCATAGGAATCCGAATCCGTGACGTCACCGAGTTTATTTTGCCCCTGTATTTCTAGTGGCTAACGGTTAGGCTATTCGGGGTCGGAATGGAACCTTCACAAAAGTTGTTCTGGAAATCAAGAGCTACATACAAAATCCATCAAATCTAACGGCCTGTCTTTTACCATAAGGACTGTGCGGTGCATAAGCACTGCTTTCTTTTTTGTAGCTGTATTTAAGGTGCACATAAAATTTGTCATTCTTCGCACACTCCGAAACCAACTCCACACTACAAATGTACTTAAGACTAAAAAGGATTATTTACGAGGAACATAATGTGACCATGAGTGAATTATTTGGATGAACTTTGCCCTGTTCCCTCATTTCTTTTAGTCTCTCTTAAAAATATTTCCAAACTCTTTTCTTCCTTCCTGGGAGATTTTACGAGGACAATGAGAGCTGTTCCTTCCAGACACTAAAGAAATCGTCTAGGCCTGAGCTACTAGATTACTGATCTCTCTCAAGGTTTCTTTTTTTGTGTGTCTAGATGCAATTTTTATACATGTATGTATGTATTAAGTGTGTCATAGATTTGGCGAGGACTAAGCAGAATCGGACTGATCGGATTGACTGTTAGAATCTAGAATCTACGAATCCGGTCTACTGGAAAAGTAAATGTCCTCATTTGGATTTATTTTATTTCTTGTGTGGGATTAGGAAAATAAAAAGTTGCACCGACTTCCTTTTTTCACCACTAGACATAAGTACTATACGAAATAAGCCTCCAAGATTATTGGGAGGCTCCCTCTTCCACAGATTTTACACCAATATTTCTTATTTCAACTAAAGAAAAAAATCGCGATAGTTTCACAAAAATTCGATATAAAATAACTAATAAGAGAGTTGGCAAAACTTATAATGAACAAGGAACAACAAATCACAAGTTGGATATCAAACTCTTAATGCAAAGCCTACTACCCATAATTGACGTGCCATAATCTATAAAAAATTTGCTCCTGTCAATTTTTTCTCAAAACCTTGAAAACGTAGAATTTCCGGTGTCAACATTTTCTCGAAAGGTTTATTGAGGTCATAAAATTGCAGCATTTCGGAAATGACTTCAAATTGCGAATATTTTAAAGCAATTGAACTATGGAACGCGATGGTCTTAGTTATACAGGGTGGGCCAAAAGTCACAGTACATTCAAAATAAAATATTTAATATTTGGGGCATTAAAATTCCGAAATAGCGATTCTGTTCAGAAAGCGATTATGCAAGTTTTGATGTATCGCGTTCATGTGTACGTCGTGCGGTGCGCTCGCTGCGTCACAGAACATAGACTAAAAGGGAGTTTTTCCAACATGCAGAACGAATTCTTCAATGACAAAATTTAAGCAATGCATCAATTTGCTCAAATTTAACAAAATTTTGAAAATTTTAAGAAAATGAGATTTTATTCGGAATCTACGGTGACATTTGGCCCACCCTGTATATCGGTACGATGTCCTATAGTAAAAAGTAGTTGTGGTCACAACCAATACCATTTGAAAAAATGAGGGAGTAGATGCAATTATTTTTGTAAGTATTTCTGAGGAAATTAAATTGCGGACTTGAGTGAAAGCCGAGCCCCCGGCTGAGACAAGGCATTATACTAGATTGAATTGCAGAATTGATTAGGGTTGTGTATAAATGCATCAAACAAATGAGATTAGGTTCGCCCGGGTTGTGATTACATGTGTAGTAAGTTTGAGTTGCTTTTAGTCCGATTTTGAAATTTAGTGTTGTTGTGGAGTGTCATAAGCAGAATAAAATACGAACATTTTCATGTGACTGATTCTCCGCACAAGGAAAGTCAGTCTGACGGACTGACTGGTGTGATTGCATAGATATATTCATAGGAATGCCGGAATAGTAGGCTTTGGGGAGATTAAATCATCCAAAGACATTAGTGATGTCGACCAACTTTTCAAAGTCTGTCTAACTGAATTAACCCATTAGACATGGACTCGTGTGGAGATGGAAGAGCCTTCAAAGTGTTGAATTTCCAAACTATTCTTCATCCGCGTATCTACTCACAACTTACATTTTTCCAAATCCAAGAGAAAGTTTAATTATTTTAATTACAAAGAATTAATGAACTCTTCTATCCGGTTTCAAAATAATGAGTGATTTTATCGTTGATTAAGGTTCGTGTAATATTTTATCTGTAAATGAGCTGAACTCTTGCAGACAAAATCGAGCAAACTTTTCGCACAAAATTGCCCGTCGGCCAAATCTACAATGTTCAAAAGGACTGCCGACTTTCGCAAATTTTTCACACTAAAATTGAAGATGCTTTGAACAACTTGAACAAAAGGGAGTTTTTGTTATCGCTATATGAATTTTTGAGTTGTCAGTTCGACTGTTCATTAAAATTAAAATTAAAGTACAAATTAAAGCTGATTTTACCCACTGGGAAGCTTGCGACCAAAATTGGTTCATTTCATTCAGACACACATCGTGGGAAATGGTAACTAAGAATTCTCACGTATTCCTTGGAATAGGTGTAAAACACTCAGACATACTTATGTCGGTGATTCCACTTTGAGGTGGTTCCTGGAAATTTAAGGATATGTGACTCGTTGAGATCATAACATTTCCATCCTTCACTTGATCTCATGAGCAAATTGGATAGAGTCGGACGTGACCGCGAATCATATAAGAAAGTGTTCTTGTCATATAAGAAAAAAAAGAGTTTTTTTGCTCAGTTTCCAACCTTAACTTGATTATTTGTTCGTCCACTCCTTTCCAACTTTCTCCATGGACTTTCTCCAGAATTCTGTCCTCTCAACCCCATACGACTCTGATTTTGTCGACATCTTCTTTCCCCGCTTTTTTTCCCTCGTCATCCGATCCTATAGACTTCATTCACAGCCTTTCTTTCATTCTCTGTCTTTTTTTTTCGTCTCTTTTCTTTTCCCTCACACCCATTCAGCTGTGAAACTCCAGTTAACAGTTGCACTTGTCTCCAGTGTCAAGTCCACACACCCGGTTACTCTGTCTCACTGACTTTTATTAAAACACTTCCCATCGGATTTTCTCACGATTCTCGTTTTGTTTTGAATAACACCTGAACCAACAAAGTACTATTTGTACTACCCCTTGATTTATTATCCCAATTTCTTTAAAACGATCCCAGGAGCCTTATGTACTGTCTGTACCAAAATTATTTTTTAGCCTTTCTTAGTATTTTAGTCTCGAAATAGCTAAAACTCGTCCGGTCAAAGCAGCACCTCGAATATTTCCTACGTAGATAACTCTCACCACTAATGAAATAGAATAGGAGAGGATTCAACTTGACTAAATGAGGTTTTTCCAAGTAATTCTCTCTCAAAAAATCCCTAGTTCTTTTAAACACTATAATCACAATCAGTAATTTGTATTCAACCGGTGAGTTAGTCTGAGTTTCTTTGCAATCATTGGAAAAGTGCAGGGTTAGCTTGCTTGAAGATTGTGTACAAGCGCTGATGTCAGCATTGAAATGCCGACAACAACACAATCGTTTCATTACTCGAACTAGACTAGACTATTTCGGATTGGCTTTCTTTGAAGCTACGACTTGGCATTTTAAGGCATTTTAAGGTATCCCTACTTTAGAAGAAGTCTAGGAGGAAACCAACGTTTGAGAAAACTACATCGACTAAAACATCAACCGTCCTAAGAGCAAGTTTGACCGATGTGTCGGCAGATGCAGTATCGGTTCTGATACGATCTGATACGTGTGAATTTTTACCGCCATTGTTGACAAAACCGTTTGTTGTGGTGTATTTGATGCGTGCAGGCTTTCAAAGACGGATAGCTGATGCCCAACTATTCAAGATTTTATTTTAAAGAAATAGAACACCGCACCGTGACGGTTTCCAGTGACTTTGTCGGTCAACACCGCCAGTGACTTTGTCGGTCAACCTTTATTACGTTTTACATGCTGGGTGTTTTGGTCCAGTAGATTTTATTTGGAAAACATGCAGAATATACACTGATTCGAGAGGACCCTTGTATAAATGTTGAAAGTGGTTCCACGGTCAATAAATCCAATTTCCTTATTTTTTCCGACTCGTAAAGTTTCGAGATCACCTCTGGAAAAGTACTTCAGTTTTACATTAAGGTATTGAAGCGGAGATGTGATATTAAAAATGCACACATTAATTGACATTCTTTGTAAGACATGGTCGAACATCACAACAAAATTTTCTTGCAGGGTGGGTTTCTTTCAATTTGTTCGATAGAACAAATTCCTATTATTTATTTATTTATTATTTTACAATTTCCTATTCGTATTCCCCGGTAGTAGGGAAAAACCAGTGAAGGGAAAACCTCTTTAAGGCAATTATCGCTATCGTAAGTACTCGGAATTGAATTTTTGGCGACTGACCATATTGTTTGGTTTCTTAGTAATCCTCAGTTATTTTATCCGTTTTCAGATTTATGATAAGCAATGCCGCCATTTGGAGTTTTACAGTGGAATCATTTTGAAACGGAAACTGATGACGCCAGTGGCTGGGCTGACAAGATGCTTAATCCGAGGAAGCAATTTCAGTCTGAGGAAATGACAAAAATGGTGAATTTTGGGAGGATTGGACCTCTAATATATGAAAATTTATGTAGAGTGCATAAATTTTGAGGGGATTTAGGTGGAGAATGGTAAGCGGCGTATGGCGAATTATGCTGTAACATAAAAATAATACATCGGGCGCAGATTGTGGGAGCCCGACATTGGATTTTCACTAAACCGAATAGACTTATAGAGGGCATGGATGCAGAGGCAGACGAGGTCTGCTCTGTCTATATCCCTTCCTCGGATGAAGGAAAACATTTATAGAATCCCAATTATCGTCCTCCGGCTTCATTTCATTCCAGTTTGGAATACTTCCAGAACCATGGAAAACGTCAGCCAGACTCAATCAGATTAGCAAAATTCATCATACAACCTTCCAACTGCATTCCAAATTACGCGCTTCAGAGGACCAATTCAATCCCAAAGGTCATTAAATGATTCCTAGGTCTTTCAGGCGCCAAAATGAAGAATCTGTAGTCGGTAGTCCAGGATTAATCCTACCTGGCGGAATAATCATTTTGACCCGGATGGATTATTCTGGCTCATAGAATTTTTAGGCATACGTCGTCTTTTTTCTCATTTTTTAGTTAACTTCTTTCACTCAGGTCAAGAATTTCGGAAAACTGTTGCTACTATTCGGACCTTAAGAATTGTAGTAATTTTACAAAATCAGAGTAGTTTTACACATATGGTTTGAACAGTACTCACTCGTATGATTAATGAACGATGACATTTTCTTACCGAAAGACATACACTTGGATATGGTAGCTACCATATCCAATTTTGAAACATTTAAGTACTTCTATATCAGTTTTTACGGTAAAGTAAGCCATGGAGGAAATGAAATGGAAGAAAAACTTTCCAGAGCGAAGCTCTTACATTTTATTGTATGACAGTGGCTATAAGGCTATGGCTTAAGGATAAATGATGTGGGTAAGGAGTTGATATAAAGGGACGGTCATTCACACTCAAATATATCCTGACTCCTGAGACCGCCCATTCCATGCGGGAGGTTATGAATGGAGTTGACACATGATATGACCTCAGAGATTCCAAGGTCCATGAACAATGCAGGTATAAGTACTGAGGTAATCGGTCCCTTCGGTGCACTTAAACTATGGAATTCTTCTAACACTACTCTCAGCATTAATATATGTCTCACTTTTGAAGTTAGAAATAGGAATGGGAATTTACGCTTTTAGACTTTTGGGTTCACTGGAATCTTTTCGAAATATGAATCAACAAACCAAAGTTCAAGAATTTGAGTAGTTAGACGAGAAATACTTTGACGATTTGTCCTGGAACGCTTCCTTGCACTGAATTGATTAAATTTGTCTTTGCTAAACCGTCAAGATGTTACAAACAGTTGCACAGATAACGATGCGTTTCTACAAAAACTGTTTGGACAAATGGCTAACCCGGAGATTCGTCACAGGGAGCCAGTCATTTCAGGTGGTTGATTAAACATATATGCGATTTTCGTCCCAATTCATTGGAATGATTTCCCATTTATCGAAGCTTCCCATTTTGAGCCAATTTTCGTGCTTATACGAGCTGAACTCTTCCAGACACTCCAGAGAGACTTTTCCTGTCGGCTCTGTCGCATAGGATCATTCCCCGTAATGGCATGAATAAGTTCCTGAAGTGCCATGAATTAAACACGTGGTTCTTCGAGGAGAAAAATACAATTGGCTGTATATTGCATCGATTCCGGCACTACGACGAGAAGATCTAGAATTCTAAAATTAACCCTCCCATTAGGTCAAAATGTAGGTATGTATTGTTGACCTGGAGCCAAATTGGACATCCTGCCTGGAACAGAATGACTCCATGTTTGTTAATAAAAGTTGAGGAGGATATCACGGGCGAGAAGATCAGAGAAGAATTCCAATGACTCTTCCTCCATCTTCTCGTTTCATAATTGGGAACACACATATATATTTAATTTGGAAGGAAAAGGCGTTCCCAGCATTTGAAACTGTGCAACGATTCGCACCATCCACTCTATTTCTTACCCATACTACCAATTTGATTAAGGTTTTTCCGTACACACCAAATTCTGCTTTCACCATCTTCGAACTACAACTTGAAATCGTCTGCGCCCTGTAGCGGTTAAACCACAAGAAATAGTATAGTAGGAATGTAACCAAAATACGTACTACATACTACATATGGTGGTGAGAACAAACGACCTTGTTGATTTCCACCTCACTTATTTCAAACTTGGAGGAAGGAGGTCGAAAACCGAGACCTAGAAATAATGGGGAACTGCACGAGTCATTCGTGCTGAAACACCTCTCCTCAAATTTTATTCAAATCATTTTTCTAAGACGAAAAAAGTCTCAAAAGGGACCCTAACTCAATTTAGTCTATGACGCCATGATCTTGAGCTTGAGCTCTAGGCTCCCTAGTGACATCCCAATTTCGTATGGCCACTCATACTAATGTGGCTTCGTAACCCGGCCAAGACGTCTTGCGATTGACTAGTGGAGTGATATGACCAAAAAATGAAGAATAATTATTCAGAGAAGCTAGAGGGCGTGCATACGTGTGTGTGTGTGACCCGTTACCGCTGCTGCGCTGCGCTGCACTTCGTACGAACTTTGAATTACATATAAATTACTTTTATCTTTGAGTTAGTTTCTTCCTTTAAGTGTTCGTTCGAGAGGAGGCGAAATCGGTATATAGATTCTTATATCACATATGATGACACCAGGATGGAGCGTCGTGCTAACGTCACGGCGTTAGATCGGAACGTTTCTATGACCCCCGTTAGTACACGTTTCCCTAGTCACTTTGTTCGTGGCCAGGCTGTGCCCATGCTAATCGATACCATAATGGTATGTCCACAAAGAGGATTTATAGTTTTCAATGAATTCCTGTCAGCAAAGCATCTGTAATCCTACGTCCTTGCCTGAACGCAGGATTCCACCACCTACTCACATACTCATACAAAGTGTCCGAACGAATTTTATTAACAGCGCCATGCAATTTATGAAATTTCGAACCAAATTCAGCGAAGCAGTTTCTCTTGTCGTGAGCAGGTGGCGTTATGTAGCCATTTTGCGTTTTCCTCAGATTCAGGCATGAGCTCTTGTATTACGTACAGATACAGGTTCTTCGCCACGCAGTTAATGAATCAGGACGTTATATTTTGCTACAGCTGTTGGAATCGACCTCTAAAACGTCAAGCATGTGGCCGACTTGACGCTATGACAAGGGGTTCGATAACTCACGCAGATATCTTGTGGTGGCTGCTTTAATAATTTCTTCTTTCATTTTTAAATATTTTTCGGGAGTTTCTTCTACTAAGGGTACCTTCCGTAAAATAATCGAAAAGCATACTTCAGCCACGAACGCGAATTATTATGAGTATATTTATACCGTATGTCGCAAAAATATGTACACCCCTCATTTGTTGCCTCCATAGTGATGTAAAACTTATGTATGTTTCTGTCATCACAAATCAATTAAATAGCTCACCATCACAGTGTCTTATTCAATTGAATGGCTTGACATTAACATAAATTCGCATGTTGTTTACAGGAAATTATAAACAAGGCGGGTATACATATTTTTGTGACAGCCGGTACATAGCGATAAATAAATTCCTACAAACCACTGAGGTTTAGAAAATCCAGTGCTTAGAAATTCCTGTTCTTTATTGTCTTCTTGAATTTGTGACCGGTAGGGGGCATGGCATTGAGTAAAAGTTTGCGCGTCAACTTTCATGATAAAGTTATGCCTTGAATAAAAGACGACTGCTGGTGTTTGGCAAGATGCAAATAATGTATCGAGTTCCTCCTCAATATTTTGAGTAATTTAAGTTGGCATTTCTCAAGGGATTGATCGTTTGAGAGAGTGGAGCTGCAGCATGGGACAATATGGGCCTTAAGAATACTTGACATTGGAGAAGCAAAATGTGGCCCACCGTGCTTTGTGTATTCATCCATGTGGAGGTTCTTTGTATATTCAAGGAATAAACTTTCTCCATATTTCACTGTCCGCGACAGTTTTCCCAAGTTTTCTTCTAGAAAAGAAAGACGTGGGTAAAAGTAAAATGTCATGGACTCTGATGTGTGTGAGTATATTAAGGACGCTAACGACTAGGTAGACCTGGAATCACCGAGCATACAATCTAGAGATTACCGGAATCCAGAATCAAGGGATTTTACGGGTTATTGTGTTCGAACAATGACCTCGGATAAGAATACAGATTCAATTTTCAGAAGGAATCATACATTGTAAATATTCCGTCTTAAAACTGTAGTTCCAAATAATGACTCTCTACTGAATAAGTAGCGAATTTCTCATTCAGTTTACCCAAAAAAATTCAAAGTACTCCCTAAAACAAAATATCATTGCAACTAACCTATTAAAGTGGAAAGCTGAGTCGGCCGAGAAATTCTACTGTAATTTCAAGAAATGCGACCAGTAAAGTCTTTTTTTTAGTGACGAGATGCTTCTTAGTCTTAGCTTCTGGAAAACTTGGTACAATTCTGAATCGGGTTTTATCGGTAACATAACATATAACGATCATGTCATCATGTCATTTTGTAGCCAAGAATGGGCCCCTGCCGCAAAGAGCCCGCCTAATATGCAATTGCAAATAAAAATCCCATTTACATGATGAAATATTGTGCGTGGATTTGGAGGGAGTTGTGAAACCACTAATTTATTGCTTGGAATTGCATTTTACGACGGTGTCAAAAGGAAGAGAAGGTGCACAGTAAACGATTTCTCTCCCCGGCACTTCATGAATCTTTCATTTCCAGCATTCCAATGCATTGGAATCCAGGACACTGCAATAATTTTGTGGTGGATAGACGGGTAGACACAAACACGTCTTCATTTTTCATATTTATTGATCTCGCTGTACGAATGTGGGACACACCACATGGGCATTTCATTTAGGTAAGAACATTTAACCCAACTTCCTAAAAGAAGAAACCAGGAAGTACATAGTTAATAAAATCCCAATGACAGAAAGGCTATGTCTTCATTAATAACTTTCTGCCGAGGTCGTCGGCCACAAACAGACATTTTATGAGAATAGACTTCGTTCAAATTGATTTGATTGAGTCACAAAATCATTCACAATTTTGACAGATGAACGTAGAAGTGTAAATCCATCAACTAAAGTGTAGTACCAAGTTTTATTACACTTTAATGTCTCAGGTCTTAGTGATTTGACTTTCAAAATGTTAATTCAATCCTGCTTTGAAAGTAATTTGCTAAATGGATAGACAATCGTAAATATTTTCATTTAAGTAGGAGTAAGTTAATTTTGAGTGATTAAAGGCATCGTGCACAGAATTACAATCGAAGTCATGGAATTCCACGGAAGGATTAGGGACGTGAATAAGAATTCTACTTTGAGATGTCATAGAGTCAATTCTCATATCGTCGCTCCCTCCGTCGAGCACTTTCTCTACTTATGCTCAGATTTTATAATGGCTTACCGTTTATCGAACAATTTCGCAAGGTCGATATAGGGAAGAACTTTTGAGTATTCCTCGGGTAAGGTCGGAGTTAATAGTTCGAATAAAATATCCTCCACGATGAAAAATTCAAGGCATTTTACATTGACCGGATTCGGAGTATGTGAGGAATAAGTGTAAGAAAATTCCAGAATTGAACACATTTCCTGTGTCAGGTTTTTCTAACTTACTACGTCACCGTCTCAACTTGGGAAAATTTATGTGGTGCGTAGGAAGGGTAACGACCCACTTTCCATTCTAAATTTTCCAGTTATACTCGAACCAAGACCGAGAATAATACAATAGGCTCTTGAGTCCGGTGGAGAAAGTATAAGTATAGGGCGTTATTAAAAGACCCAATCTGATGTCTGAACACACGGTGAGGTTGATTGGAATGGAAGTTTGAAAATTCAATGAACTTCCTGACTAATGACGAATGGTGGAATGAAATAACTCCTACTTCCAGTTTTCATTCATTCTATCCTAACGTAATCTTTTTTTTTGTCCATAACCCATTTCCGCCTAACAAGCATTTTCATATTCACTCAGGAACCTTTTTTTAGATGAATTTACTCAAATCAGCACTTTTCTTCCTTTTGCTTTTCCATGATGAAATTTTGTGGAGAAAACCCGGGTATTTTTCCATTTCCAGACACGGTGTCAGACGGGGTGTGTCGTGTCACTCCCTACCTACGTTTACATACGGCATTAATGTATGCATGCACTCCATGTACATGATTAACTACTCATGTGTCAAAATATTATAAATGGGACTCACGTAACTCATGCTCATGTTATCGGATTCAATTACTTTATTTCTTCTTATTACCTCCGCTCAAATAGCCCGTCAAAGTTCACTACATTACAGTAACCTTGTTTAAAAATTATCATTTTAAATGGATGTAATTTAAGAAATGCCCAAGCTCTTATTCTGAAAGTCAAACAAATCGGTCATACTGAAAAAATCGTCTCCAACGCCTCTCACCGTTTCGCCATCTTACGACGATTTCTTATACTATTTTACGAAACACCCCCACGACAATAATCATTACTTGTCCTTACAGCTTCGCTATGCTGGGGGTTTTGATCCATCGGCTAAACCTGCTTGAAAACATTTCACTCCACCGGAGTCTTGTCCTACCACTAGGGTGACTTTTCTCGATCAAGTGGAAAGCTAGTTATTCTCTTCAAATTAGCAACATATTTGATAATGTAAAGTGCAAATCTCAGCTAACTCTATTTCCATATTTCACCAGCCAAGTACGAATTAAACCAATTACCGAAATCCAACACATCCGACTATGATGAATCCAAAATGTTACATTTTGGATTTATTTATGAACATAATCCGGATTGTTTGCGTGTGTATCCATATGTGTGATACGAACTATTTTATTATTGATGAATTTCCTTGAGTGTGAGTGGACTATAAATGTACAATACCACTCAAACTCCTATTTCCCTTCACGCCGTATTCCATATAGGTTCTCCAGACTACGGACAAGGGTAAATGACTAAAACTAATTACTTGAGTCGTAATTTGATTCCCATTCGAGTCGACGAGGACCTGAGTGAGTAGTCCTTTACTTTATTGCTTGTTTAGGATCCAGGAAATAATTACACAGAGACCCCACGCCACTTTCTCAACATCACAGTAATATGGGTTTCTAGTGATTCTACGGGGTGGTGCCTAACTCTCACAGCACAAAGTCAATAAATTGTGAGATATACATTTTATATGGAATCCGCAGAGCTATTAATCATTCAAATTCTTTCGAGCTGCATACAATATTTTCAGCGTAAATTGAATTTACCCAAGGGACATCTTAAAGTATATATTAAAGTTAAGTTTGAAAGATGGTGCTAATATTATTTTGTCTCCAAAAATATGGTCACGTTATATTTGACTGCACATTGATAACATTTTCAGAACCACCCTGTATAGAAACATTCGTGAGTTTGGAAACCAATCTAGTAATTCATCCAACATGGATTGCATGTTACGTTCCTCTTAGCTAAGTGAAACATCATTTTATTATCTCATATTTATTCAACTATTTACTCATTCGACCCAACAACAACTAAGCAGAACACACACAGTGACAAACGACTGTAGTGAATAAATCAAACGAGTATTTCCTTTTAGTATTGAATATTGTCGGGCGGTTTTGATTGTATTTAATTATTCCGTTAAATTGTGATTGGATGGAATTGGATTGAATCGTCACGCGACGACCATTCTCACGATACTGCGGAATCCATATCGGGAAGTTCAATTAATTAAGAGCTAGTCTTGCCGTTTAAGAGATCATTGTTTAGACGATAGGTCTTTTCTCATTTAATGGCTTGAGAAGCTTTTTCAATTTGCTTAATAGACGTCCCGAATTGGACCTTATTGTCAAACATTATCGCGCTTCCCTTGCAAGGTGCGTTACTTTTCCAATCCGCCTGAGGAAGGTACCTTCAATAGTAGTCGTGGAATCTGAATACCAAGTCTTCTCGAGAGAACGAATCAAACCAGTGACATTACAAAATCTGCCTCAACTACTGTTTTATGGCCAACCTATTATAATTTCGACTGACGCAATTATCTTTCTTGAAGTGGCGGGATACCGCAGAATGTAGGGACTTTGAGCACAACGGGGGTTTTCCTTGTGAAACCAATTTGGAATTTTGGTGACTTTGTAGAACTGAAGTGCGCGGGCTGTGGAGGAACGGAATGATTAGGAAGAACGGAGATGAGATGAGGGCCGGTAATTTTAAGAGAAATTGAGTGGGACTTGTTCCCAACTTTGTATTCCTTTTGTTTCAACCCCATCTCGCCCTGTGGTTCTTAATTGAATCCAGCACTGAAACGAAACCCAAGGAACCAAATCGACTCGCACTTCATGGACAGAAACCGACATTCTTAAGGGGAAAGAAAAGAGCCTTCAAGCGTGCCTCAAGTGGCACCTGTCTTGTTTATACATTTATTTCAAATTAAACATTTCTAGTCTTCCTCTAATTTATATGTACAGGGCGGAGCATAAATCAACTTTCGGAAAATGGAATTCAACGACAGTATATTGGGTATTCGTTCACCTGTCCACAGTGACAGTTTTTGAAACTAGCTTACACAATTACTAAGGATGTGTCGTGATGGGTATCAAAAATATTTTGAAACTGGTATGGTGCGAAGCATCACTGACAATTTCTCTAAGGATTTCTCCCTGGGCCAGGTGTTAGAACTGTAGGATATAAAAAAAAACGAAGTGTTAGAAATATGAGTGGTGAAAAGTTTTCCTCGCCTGTCTCCTCCTAAGAAAATAGAAGATGAAGTAAGATGTGATGGAATGAAGGACTTTGCTTTTGTGGAATGGAGAAAGTTTGAGTGGCGCGTGGTATTGATTGGACTGGGATGAATTGGATGGACGTGGCTCTCGGAACATCTTCTGGTGAGAACTGAGGCGACGACTGGAAATCCCAAGGCTCCGTTTCCAATTTGTGTCATCATATGGCATTACCGTCGTTTCTCCTACCTCATCCAACCGGGTTTTTCGGATTTCACCACTTTCACCATCACACTCACTCACCAGATGTCTCTGCTTTTTAAAACCTCTCACTTCCACTTCCATTCACGCTTCCTCCAAACGTTTCTCGCTAACCTGGTCAGTACTTTTATTTAATCCTGGCATACCTTGAAGTTTACCTGAATTAGAACCAACTACGCTGCTGTTAAATTATGCTTCAATTTTAGTACAACCTACAGCTGATCAGACTAAAATATATTATTAAAGGCGCTGTCTGGCCGAATTTCCGTAAATTTTAATAATAATTATGCTTAACTTGAATGTCTTGTAAAAAATATTTCAAAATGTAATTTCAAATGCCACATTTTTTGTGGAATCATTTATTTGTATCTAGTATGTCAACGTCTCGACTGAAACCCCTGCGGCTGAATGCACGCTATTAACTCGAAAATGATCCATCCCAGTATCAAATTAAAATTTAATCTTATAAATTCATAGTTTAGACTCCCTAACAAATTTGGGGACATGTGAACCATGAGGCAGACTCTTCCACGATGCCGCTGCAAACATTTGTAAAATGGGCAGTGAGTTATAGACACAAGGAATTTTGCTTCTAGGCAACAATTAATTTCTCTACTAATTTCAATTACTCGTCACGCCCTTTCGGTTAGCTTCCCGGAAAACCCCATTTTCGCCAGTGCTCGATCTAACGCCTCAGGTTAAAATGGAAGTGAAAGTTCATGCTTCAATTTCAAATCGTGGAGCCGAGCAGAGCAGCGAAACAAATCGTAAACTACAACAATGCAAAAGCCAATAATTTGACGAAAGGAAAACACTTGGAGGTTGTTGGCCGTGGCTGTTCAGGCCACCGTTATTTGTACCAATTTCAGGACGTTACGGGTAATTAAGAATTCGGTTCACATTTCTAGCACAAGTGGGTCGTTAACTTTTCTCCTGGGGTGTCTCACTTGATGAACTCACTTGGCATTCTGGCAGTTAGCCGATGTATACTTACAAGGATGTCACCGAGTGAGGCAGCTACTATTTCACCTTTGAGTTACTGCCAAGGACTCCCTATGAATTTACAGCTCTCACTTCAAAGTTCAACAGTTATGTTAGTGTTAATCGTCATTTTGAGTCCGTAAATACGTGGCGCCATTATACAGATTCTGAGCAAATCGCTTGTAATATATTTGTGGCCTTTTAAAATTGCTTCCCAAGAATCTACCCTTTTCATTTACCACTTCAGCTTTCAATTCCTCCGGCAGACATGGTTTAAAAAGCTTTAAAGTTATTCCGTATTAACAGAGTAGCCATGTCCATGTACATGTACACCGATTGAAACAATTGAGGTGAGAGTCAAATTCTTCCTAGACAATCCCGTTGTTTGTAAGTAATGTTTACTCAAGCGGTTTTGGCATAGTCGAATGCCTTTAAAATAGATTTGAATTGAAGCTGAGGAGTCAATACCATTGGGACGAGGACGACCAGACGGATTTTATTGGAATCCGTCAGTTGGAATAAATTGTGCATGACCGCAAACAAGAGCCTATTCTGCAGATGTGCAAATATATAGAGTGAAAGACCAGAAAAGAGCCACTCATTGAAGGCGATTAGCAGGTGATGAGGAACAATAAAGCAGAATGTCTATCGATGTCTCCACACTATGTGCACGATACGGAGTGGTTTATAATCTTTGAATACTCCATGATTTTCAAAAGTCGGTCCAGTCAAAATACCAAGTATTATAAGAATTGCTCATTAAGGTTAAACACGACTAAGGCGGGATCAAATAATACTTCAGTAAAGTGCCTGTATATACATTTCCCCACAAAAATACAGATGTGCTGACACCAGCAAAATTAAATAATGTTATAAAGAATTTGATAAATCCGCAGTAATTTCGTGTTATATTTTCTCAAAAATTTTGCTTTGGATTTAAGGGACGCTTTTCTATTATCATGCTGAGAAAACCATAAACAACTTCATTCCTGCCAACTGCCATAACTCCAGAAGCAGAGGAAAGTAAATTTATGAAACACCCTGTACATCAACGCGAGGAATAACGGGATGAAAAGTTTGAAGAAAGTAGGAAAGTCATTCTGTCAGAAAATAGGTTTGAAGTCACCCCAGTACATCCTCATTATCCTTCTCTTGTGTCACTTGGTCTTTTACATCCCACACAGCCGAGAGCATGGACACTGCACAACATTTCATCTTTGAGGTCCACGGGAAGGTCCAAAATTACACAGGACTAGTCAGAAGCTATCAACGGAGCTCTTTCCACTCGTAATACTCAAATCAGGCCAAAAAATTCTCCTGCCCTGATCACAAGTAATGAACGTTTTTGAATTATTCTCCGCTCCCTCATTCCCTAATCGTTATGTGCCGAAAAAAACGACCACACTTGTGATTATGCTGAGGATATTTGATTCGATTTTAGTTTGACATGATAAGTGGTTTCCTTGTAAATAATCATGTCTGCCATCCAGGCTGTTGGCTTGCTTAGGAAAGTAAATACCGCGCTTCCTTCCTTCCATCGGGTTCCGGCCATTTCCTGGAGATGTGGACGAACGGAACGGAATCATGAAGTGAGATTGGAACTTGATTTTTTTTGTGTTCTTCTTTTGCACCCTCAGCTGTTTCCTTTGGGAATTCTGGGTATAAACGTAACGTA
This sequence comes from Protaphorura glebata, assembly GCA_034694305.1. Classification (NCBI taxonomy): domain Eukaryota; kingdom Metazoa; phylum Arthropoda; class Collembola; order Poduromorpha; family Onychiuridae; genus Protaphorura; species Protaphorura glebata. The sequence continues at coordinate 8,610 of JAQFYE010000177.1, read as the reverse complement.
ACTTGCGCCGTAGGCTGCAGACATACACATTCACAGAGAAATACAAGAGATTTTTATAGCCAATCCTTTTATGAAGGTAACTTACGACTTGTACTTCATGTGTGATGGGGAAAGTGTTAAACAGAAAGTGGAGAAAGCTAAGGCAAAACTTTATCCTGCGTGTTAAGAGACAAGGGCAAGAGAAAAGTCAGGACTTCACACTTAATTCCTCTACTCCTTCCTCAAGTCAGTCGTTGACTGGGAGAGGAAATTTCTCAATTACAATTTAAGTATGTGCCAATCAAAAGAATGAGTCAATTAATTGATGATTAGTCTAGATATCTAACGACGGATGTAGTCCCTCCTCGAATTTTCAGATTACGATCTCAACTGTTGTTAGGACTACCGTAAATGTCTGATCAAACCCCGGGGCTCAAATTCTTTTCTCTTGATAATTATCGAGAAAGTGGTAATGTCTGAACCCTTGCACCTTAAAGTATGGCGAATATAACGTGAGTACAAAATGTTACCTTCCCAATCCGAGGTCGCTTCGAATGGGAAATATGCAAAATTCTTTAGATGCCGAACGTGTGCTGCAAGATTACACATTCGTGTTTCTTGTGGAATTTCAGCGTTATTCTGTTGTAACAGAGTACTGCCGGCATCCCGTTGGTGTTTATTCCTATTTCTAGGACAACCTTTCCTGGGCAAAACGGAAGAATTATCCTGTTATTTACAAAACAACACACGATGTTACTTGAAGTGCTAATGTCAATTAAATGATGTTTTCAAGAGAAAGTTGCAGCAGGTTTCATCCAGCTTTAAAAACATTTCGTGATAAATAGGAGGCGTAGTTTCTTAGAAGCTTCTAAGCCTGACATTTCAATTATAATACAAATACTCGTGCACTTTGAGATTCTATATATTGAAAAGAAGGACTGAAATGTGTTCTAGTCATGGCAGTCTACCAGAAGTTCCATGTTCCCCAAATTTACCATTTTTACGCTTTGACTATTCGAGAATCGATAAAGGAAATCACAATTTTGAGCAACAAATCTAATTTAGCCAATTTCCTGTGTACACAAAATTTACAAAGTTCAAAGTACGGAGTGAATCGTAGAATTAGTGAGGCGCAGCATACAGATATAACACGATAGACGGAGACAAAATTTATTCTTATTTCTCAACATCACAAATTTATATTTCCGTAAAGCATGGCGAAACATCTACATTTTCTCAAAACAAAATCGGTATAGCCTTCCATTCGTCCTAGAGTAGGACTCCATTAGTCAGAAAAGTTTGGTCCCCAACCATGCATGTCCGTGGGATCGATGGACCATAAAAATTGAATCAGAACTATCCCCCTAAAAATAAGGACCTGTTTTAGCCGATTACATCAATAGACTGTCAATCCAATTTAATTTTTACGGTACGTACAAAAATAATTTTGGATGGGCCAAAATTGACCAATAAATACTTGTGCTCATGGAGCATTATTGTTACTTTTACATTTAGTCCTGATTCAAAATGATGTAGATCTATTGCTTGGAATAGAAATAGAACGATCGTCAAATCTTTCCTCCTCGTTTTTATCATAAATAAATCCATACTTCAAAACCCTGTCATCTCTTCCGTTCCGTTCAAGATGACACTTTTCCCGTCTATGATTTTAGATCAAATAGTGTGTGCGTGGTTTCCAATTTTGTTGGTCTTATTTTCTGAACTGTCGCCTTAGCTCATGTTTGAGAGTCAAAATAGAATGTAGGGAAGAAAAGGACGTGCTCAGCACAAGTCACCCAGTTTGAGACATCCGGGGAAGAGAGACAACTTTTCTCTGGGTAAATATTTTCTACAACTTCACCACTCTGTCTTTTTGGTCCGAGTGAGAGTTATGTCTGACGAGACTAACAACAACCATCACCCTCCGTTCAAATATATCTACTCATCCCTACAAATCCAAACTCCACACTTTCTTTCAATTCCACATCCAACCAATGTCACCATCCACGATTTTACATATATTTTATTCCAATATTCCATCTGTTACGGCCAATTCGCAGAATTGCAAATTCAACAACTGTTCATGCGATAAGTCGAATTTTAAGCAGCATCTCCGTTTTTTTTTGACGAAACCGAAGAGAATATTACACATTACTTTGGTATTGGATTCAGCTAGATTTTTGATATGTTGTAACCCATGATGTCCTGAACAACTTTTCGGAAGCTTCTACCCCGAAAAGTCTAACCGTTTGCACTAATACAATACAGGGCCAAATGCACTTTGTGAGGTCATATGAATCTTTGAGGCATTCATGACATCACAAAGTGCATTTGGCCCACGCATTTCTAGCGAACAAACCTAGAACTTTTCGGGGTAGAACCTTCACAAAAGTTGTTCAGGAGTTCTTTACCATAGTGTTCTTATTATTTCTTTATTCTGACCTTATTAGTCGCATTTAACACTTAGTACAGGCAATGTCGAGTTGTTTGACCTCTATTATATTGCCTTGCAATTCTTAAATACATTCACGATTACATTAGTAATCTTGCTGATTAAGTTAAAATCCAGTTACACTATCCACTTCAATATTCTCTTGGACTTGGAGGAAATCATTGCAACGCTCGCGATAGAAGGAAAATGGGATCCGGTACCAACCAATAATTCGTAAATGTATGACCTGACTTGCACGCCCCTTGTTTGTTAAATATGAAAAATATTGGATGTACGCATTAAATTTTGATATCTGCGCGTATTCTTTACATAAGTGTAAGTGTGTCAACAACTACAAACTTTTCTTCCATCAACTTGTTAGTTCATCCGAGTGAAAGTAAATTTTCGATTAACTCGAAGAAAGTTTGTCCTTGTATCTAAGGATTTTTAGACGATGGCCAAAGTGGAGGAGGAGTTTTGAAATGGCTTAGCTAATCAAGACGTCACAGATTGTCATGGATTTCAAGAATCCACAATTTTTCCAATGGGTGGTTCATTTTTTCCAATTTCAGATTTTTATTCAAAAGTTAGAAAATTTTCTACTATATGTATAGTTCGTACCGTTTGTGCCATGAAGATTTTGCTAAAATTGGAGTACTAAGTTTTGTACCACCCTGCGTACCAATTGGAAATCTCGACGCCGTGAAGAGTCCGTCGTTGTGTCACCCATTCTATTTCTCTTTGATTTTCGCTTTCATAAAGAAAAGTCATTGCTTTGTCCTCTGAAGGACCACCCGGGTTGTATTTACCTCGATGAAACCGAAGAGAGCCCTAGTTTACTTCCTTGCTTTTTTTTTACTCTTCTTCCTTTTTACTTTTACTTTTACTCTTACCCGGGTAGAGCTGAAGATGAAGGACATGGGTATATATAAATTGAATCCTACACTTGAGTTCAGAAGAGCTCGACCAAGTTTCACAAAGCTCCTCCAATCAATACTGATTTGTCCCAAAAGGAAGAACGGTTTCACCATAATCCACAGCCAACTTATATGTAGGGCAAACTATACTAGGAACCCCGATTTTATCTTCCTACCTGCCATTTACCTGATCCTCAGAGTACTATGTAAAATGTTAAAACTAAAAGCAAATTGGAAGGATGGGTCTTAAGTGGGGCAGTGGAGACAAAGTACAGTGAAACCGTTAACCTTGTCCTCGCCAAGATAAAGTAACAAACTTTCATTTTGTGAATTCAACTAAATCTTTTCCTTTCACCATCCGGAGAAAAGTTCACAATTCTTATGGCTAAACTTCTTTCCTACCTACCCAAACATTTACATCAGAATGAATAAGTTCTTTGAACTCCGCTGTTTCTTTAGTGGTGAAATAATAAAATCAAATTCCCCGGAGTAGTTGTAGTAGTGTTACTTGTACTTGTACTATACTATACATAATCAAATCAAGAGCGGAATTTCAAATTGAGTTGATGCCTTCGAGTCGTTCAAGAAATTTACGAGGATTTTAAGTGAATGTACCACCATTATAGAAGCGTACTACAAAAATTATACTCCAGACTAAAAACAACTAAAAAAAATCCCCTTCCTGAACGTTTTCTGTAAATAAATATTTGTGTTCATTTTGTGACCTGTTATTATTTCTAGAAATTGAAAGGACCTTCATATTCCAAACACGTCTATGAGAAATTTTTCAAAGCAAGTTACGAGGCCCTTAAAGAATTTCCCCCGGATGAAATACTTTAAAGGCCGGACGACAGACACACCAGATGACTCCCTTGTGCGCATTCAAGGCAGGTTACCTCTGGCACCTACTTCCTGCGGCAATTTGCAATTTTTTAGCTAAATCGATCTCCGAAACTAAATTGTATGCAAATCGAATAGTAGGTCGTAAACTGCAAAATCCTTACTCGATCAAAGACTAACACATAGTTTGCAAATTCTGCTCCAAATGACTCCGAACTGGTCGTGACACTAATCCAAGGCACTTTTCTGAATGATATTAACAGTAATTTTTTACGTATTTCCACCCTGACACCTGCCAGTGAAAGGGGATCCAAAAAAAATGGCTCTATTCCAGAACAGACGCTCATCCCGTCATGGATGTAAGGATATGATGGATCATGGTTTATGGTTTCACTCACTGATTATACTACGAATAACCTTATACAGAATCACGTACGACGTCGACTGTCGAATCGGACCGGGCACGATATTTCATTATTTACATGTCTGTACATTGTATTTGATCTTTTCCGATCGGGATTTGGATACTCAAGTGGTCGCCTAGTACAGGTGGTCTCGAACACAGGTATTATCGGGCCAGTCATATCGTCCACGAGAAATCTGAGTCAAAACTGGGGATATTTTGGATTGGGTCGGATAATATTAAATAAGAACAGAATGTTCTGGTTCGGATACAAGGATTATCCGACCCGAACCTAATTTGACTACGAGGAAGGGAAATATCGGAACAATTTTTGTATGTATGTACACATATTCCTTCCGCTTTTGTTGGCGATGTCAAATAGAAGGTTGACTTGGATGGGCTCACGTACATACGTCGTATATTGGGCTGAAGGCTAACAAATGATCACAATCATCAATGCATGAATAGACCAGACCTACATCATAGGACACGATTCCTGGTTGACGAATCTGGAGTGACTCGTTACAACCACAAAAAGGATTACGGGGCGTCATATTGACGTTTCGTCCGCGTCAACTAAATTCTGGAACATGTCTGGATACACAGACGTACGGGGGAGTGGTTCCCTCGAGCTCAAGGGATTAGTACCTCTAGAATTTCACAGATTTTGATCCAAATTGATTTTTGGGTTATGATAACAAAAAAATGGTGGCCTCTAATGAATGCGTACATTTTCAATGAACGTTCCCCTTCTTTCAGTCTACATTCTGGAATGTCTCGTAATGAGAAAGTCGAGGTTGAGCGCACTAACGAGAAGTCTTCTAACAAAAGCTAGTTAAAGTTGGCTTAAAAGTACGCTTTTCAGGTGGGCACGCAAGGTAAAAGCGAGTGAAAGCAAAAGTGAAAGTCACTACACGGCATCTTACATGCCAACCTGTGTATTTCTAGCGACCAAACGGTTAGACTTTTGAGGGTAGTACCTTCACAAAAGTTGTGCAGGGTGCGATTGACTACAACTTAAAAATCCCAGCGATTTCCAACGGCGTACATTTTCCCTTAAGGTGTGTGCGCCTCCATTAACGTATTTAACTTGAACTAATAGTGACCGGTCTTTATTACAGCCCGGTCTATATGCGTAAAACAGTCTCCCGACCCAGATTATAATAGGATACCTGCCTAAAAGAGCCCGGCTTTTAATAGAAATACGGTAGTTGGAATAAAAAATTAGGGAAAAGATGATGTGTTAAAATTCCTACGGATGTAGAATTTGACATACAGAAACTTCAATGCCTGCCACTTAACGAATTAGGAATTAGGAGCCACTCGCTCTGATAAACTGGCATACCACAAAATTATGATATTATGACTTTAGGAAGGAAGAAAATGTCAAAGTTCATTACATCTCATGCATAGTGAAGAACATTTTGTCATTGTCTGTAATTTGGAAATCTTTCCTGCCTTCATGACTTGACGGTCTGGAAGGGAGGACAAGAATTGGAATTCAATTCATTCGTCCAAAAAGACGAAGTCAGAGAGAGAAGAGAATAAGAATAAGAATGAAATGTTGAGTCGGAGTCCCCGGATGTCCTCAACCCCGAACTAGCTACTTTTCCAATTAAAGTTCTTTTCCTCCACGAATTTATATGGTAGTTCCACTTTCCACGTGTAGGACGAGGACGTAACAAGTCCATTCCTTCAAGTGCTTCACATTCGTTGTCACAGTCACTTTTTTCATCCAATCTTAGCCTACTTCAACTCAAACGTTTTATACGACATACTTCAAAAACCTCAAACCTCTTAAGTGAAATTGGTTTAGAGAGTAGAGTCATAGGAATTATTGACTTCCAAAGTCAAATATGGCGGCCAACCGATTTCCAAATAACGCTAATGTATTTTATTATTAGTCCTCCTTGACCCTTCGAAAGATTTTAAGGAGAGGTGGAACGCAGTGGAATCGTATTCTATTTGTAATAAAAGTAAAGTACACGTATGAAATCTTCCCTTGCGAAATGTGAATCCCTAAGGCCTCATTTTAGTCCATCGAATCCATTTGACAGATTAGTTAAGGGATTTAACGTTCGAATTTTAAAACGTGTGAATCTCCTCAAGATTCCTTCCATCCAATATGGCCGTTCGTTGTGGTCCTACGGGATTTGTCTGAACATTTCCACAGATATTGCTCAATTTTTATTTTTGTATAGTGGTCATAACACAAAAGGTCATCAGGAGTGATCTTTTTACACTTTGCATAAGTCGACCGTCGACGTTGTCCTGATAGAAGTTGACCTTCAAGGTTACATCCAGCTAAGTGACCACGAGAAAGGTTGAAGCCAAATCCCAAAGAGGTCATTTAGCCGATAAGAGGATAACCGTGTTCTGTCATAGTTGTTTCACTCCATTGATCATTGAACCTTACTAATTGGGGCATGCTTCCTGGGCCTTAGATGATTATTCGGGAATAAAAGTGTGGCTAACTTGTGCAGTTCCTTCGCATTCTATGATTATTGCTATGATAAGTTGCTCTATGAATATTGGGTTGAGATGTTCACAGTGGAATAATAAATTAGACTATATAGCCAAGATTACATAGTCAAGATTGAGGAGTCGTATACAATCTGACGGCCCCAGAATCTTGGAATTTAGACATGTGGAAATCTGTTGCAAATTGTAAGATTGAAACCGGACTTAAGAATGAAAGCCCTGGCCTAATTCCGGTAAAGTCTTTTCTGGACACAAAAGTATGCCAATCCAAGGATTCCAAGAGTAATGCGTTGATATATGGTCCAGTTAAAAGTTATGGGTAGGAAAGAAGTAGTGGATGTAGTATAGGTGTAATCAGTCAATTTGTAAATTGAGGTGAGGTTGGTGGGCTCACATGGGACTCATTCTCTAATCCAGAAGTTCTTGGAAGAAAGTTAACTTTAAATTAGTGGAAAAGATAGGATGATGCGACACACACTTTCACCAACCTGCCACAGCCTCTCACTCCTTGTGGTTACTAATTAACTTAATTTCACTTTTCATCCCATCATAGTGTCATATGTCCCACGCAGACACTCCTCAACACGGTCCTATATCCTACGTTGTGTGCAACTTCCATTTCCAAGAACTTCAACTGTTATTCAAACCATCTAAAAGTTTCGTAGAGCTAAGCTAAAACTTGTGATGATGCATAATATGATTAGGAATGGGTCATCTTAAAGTTCAGTCGCTACTCAGTAGTCGTTCAGAAGTTCACTTTAGGCAATGAAAAGTCGGTCAAACCTTCATTCCATTGCTTCACTTATCATTAAGATAAATCAACTTTAAAATTTCCGGATTAGAAAAATATAAAATTCACACCTTTACGATTTTTTGAATTATCGAATGTATTTTATTAAGGATGTGGTAAAACATATATCGAAAAATTATTCAGGGAAAGTACTCATAGTACAAAGTTACCTTCTGGATTCTGTGATTCCTGGAAGGCCAATTTCACGTCAGAATGGGTGATCAGTAAATAGCTGATCCCAGATTGTCGGAATTAACCCAAATTTTAATTAGCAAGTGATTGTGATTTTTATTTTCTTCATTATATCACTTCCACTTTATACGACTTAAGATATCAGGAAATAACTTCGCAGGAAGGGATACTCTTCTTTCGATATTATGAACATGAAGAAACCGCGATTAAATTTAAGTCGAGTTAAGAATTACTTGCAATAGAAGCCCTTGGTAGTGCCTAATACACATACCTTGACCATTCACCTTGGTGACCTCGTGACCCTGACATTTTGTCGACTATTTAAACTGCGGACAACCAACCCGTATGCGGTGGTCCATTCTTATTGGAGAGCAGCAGGCGGATATTTAAAAACATTTGGGATGGTGTGTCAAAAACTACAAAAAATGGCCGTAAGATGACTCCACCTGACCTTTACCGTACGGTGTGTATAAAATGTCTCATTCAAAACCCTACCTCCGCCAGAGTAACTTATTTCCTCAATAAATTGAGTAAACTGTATTTCTTCAAGTCTACGGCTGTGGTGAATTCCTGAGGA
>JAQFYE010000176.1:0-49485 GCA_034694305.1 Protaphorura glebata | reverse complement strand
AGAGATAGCATTTGAGCTGTTCTTTCCAACGATGTATTGGGTGTGTCTGTGGCTATTGTGGTTAATGCTGTAGGGGGGGACAATACATATTAGACACCCTGTATAAAAATGGAAATACTTGTCGAAATCGCAGATTAAATATTGAGTACGAGACAGTTTCTAAGGCTTTACAAAACAAACTGAAAGGTTTCGAGGAAGCCAAGGAAAAGGACGAGTTGCAGACTCGAGCAAATCGTTTGGCCAGTAACGTAAACGAAAAGTTGACTGAGCTTAAGGGTAAGCACAATATATGGGCATTTATTTGTCAGAAGCTACGATTTACAATTTCTAATTATTGAACAGACATTGACAGAGAATACAAGGAGCACGATCGGCGAGTTGAGGACGTATTACGGCAAATTGACAATTTGACGATTCAAATGGAAGAACATTTACAGGCGATTAGAAATATAGAAGAGTATCATCGTACTTGTACACCGTAATTAACATTTGCAAATTTAAAAGAGTAACTGACGCAGAATTCAAAGCGCCAGTTATATGACCTTCCCTCAGTATGACCCAGTAGACTTATTGCCCCCTAACGTACTCAATACTTAACTTATGTATAGTCATTTATATTAAATTGAGTAGGCACCTAATGTGAGTTTTGATTAACTCTTCTTCAGGAATTACTGTTACAGTGTGTGTAGTGTTTTGATCATTTTAATGCATAATAATCATGTGTGAATCGTTTTAATAAATATTCAGGTGTAAATCTTGGAGCGAAAGTCGTATAGAATTATAGTTAGTGACTATTTTGATGTTAAAGTAATGTCTGAGAGCTTCTGCAAACTTGTGTGCTTCCTTGTTAATTTTACAATTTCCAGTTAAAAGTTGCTGAGATCCAATTCCTTGAATCAAACATGATATGATGGAACTTCAATTTGTCACATCCAACTTTACGTTTGCATTTCAAGTTAGCAAGTTTTCTTGCTATATTTTACCTCCGCCTCCAGCAAATAACACTGCCAAATATATTTAAGACATAATATTATAAGATTTACATTATTAATAATTTACAATCTTACCTGTAATTATTAACTTATATATTGTTGTTTGTTGTCTTGAGTCAAATTTTGACTCGGCACAGATAAATAGGTGCACCAATTCTTCTCCTAACATCTACTGCCAATAAAAGAGTTTCAAGATTTAATACCGGTAGAACAGTATACGTCATTTCGCTTTGCTAATATTTTTCGGATGATTTAGTAGCAAACCGAACGATCAAAGCAAGGATAAAGTCATCTTAAAGTAATTGGATTTGTTCTGACTATCTTAATGTCAAGAATGGTTTGGTTTAAAATGATTAAGTGAGAAATGGCCAATAATTATCGATATTTAGCATGTACAATATTTTTAAGATTTGATTGTTACCCAGGTACTCTGAATAGGTTATCATCGTCTTTCTGTGTAATGTTCACGGAACAATTTTACTGCCATATTCTATATTAATTAACCTAGTAGGATTTTAATTTGAAATTGGGAACATCTTGTAAGACTTTTAATGTAATTGTTACAAATTAATAAACCGCGTCTACTTTGTCATTAAATAAACAAATCGAAATAGCTGTGGAAGTATTTAAACCCATGCGATGATTACTGGCCGATTGTGTTGTCTACGGTGAAGTGAACGGCAACCGCAAAACTTAACATGTTGAGTGCAGAATAAATTGGATTGCAGTTTTCGTGTAAATTGAAATTGATATAAGCAAGTGCACAACTACGATCAAGTAGCAAGGAGTCAGACCAAAATAAATTGTAGATGATAAAATCAAAAATTGACAATACGTAAGAACCAAACAGTCTTTCATGTCATGCGGCTGAAGTTTTGTGACCTGGTGGAAATCGTTCCAGAAATCCTCAAAATATCAACTATCATCATTTGGATTTCAAAATTCAAATCAAAATCCTTAGAAGTACAAACTCCTTTATTCCAAAATAGATATTTTCTGCAATTAAACGCCCCCCAATTCTGAGTGGTGGCATTCCGTCTAGTATTCGAGAACGACTTTTATTACGAGTTCACCGCACAACTTTGTTTAAGGAATTGATGTCCACAGTCATTATCTATTTGTGCACTCAATCAAGCAATTAATCAGAAGAACTTTCTCTGACCGCGGTCTAAGCGAATACATAAGCTGTTTAAATAAATCTGACAGAGGTACAAAGTTCTACCATTCGACTTTTCAGTACATATTGTATTTTATAAGAGTCAATCAAGCGAAGGCAATTACATGGCAGATTACTCCGACTGATTCCCGCACAGAATATGTAAATAAATTAGATTTAGATCTTTCTCATTTCATTCTATACAATATCCGCGTAGGGAATCTGGATTGTATGTAGTTGTATGTAACTTCCACTTGTTAATGAGGACGGTTTGTTTAAACCAAAGAATGCCAGATCCAAATCTATCCACTCAGTTTTCCCACATTAAAAATTCATTCAACTTGTTACTAATGCTGGTGATTACGATGTGATGCGTTATGTTTTGAATATACAAGCATTCAAACTGTCGAATCAAAATGTATATTGTATGATTGTTTGAAAATTGCTTCTGTCTAAACGTTTTATATCCTTTACTTATGATTTGTGTGAAGAAATTACGACGGACTTTATTAAAGCAGTAGCAACTTAGGAGGTGGAGTTAATTAAATCCGTGTAAATGATATTGTAGTGTCAAGATCTTTTGAGTTCTTGGCCCACAGGTCAGCGGATACACTGTCAGTCAACTCGGACCTCCGAAACCTGGAAATTTTCCGGAGTTTTGTAGTCGTAGTTGACTTGCAACCAATTGTTTGTTCTTTGAGAAAATGTGAGCTCATGTTACGCAATTTTGTTGCGAGCGACTGGTCTTTTCACTGATTCTGTTTGTAAAATCAGCAGTCGGAACCCAGTCCTTTGCATCCGTCAGATTATACAGAATTAGTTCAATTCTTATGATAACATTTGTTTGACTTTTTTAAAGGATGAATAAATGAACTATTAAAGACATTAGCCATACTTTAAAGAAACAAACAAACGAAGTAAAATCAGTCCTTTAGTGTGAAAGCTATCGAATAATACAATAACGATCAGGCTTGAACGGCAGAATATTGAAACTCTGACACATTTATTACCACAGATTATTGACTACTCGGGTTTTAAGCTGTCAGGCAGACGTCAGTTGACCCCGACCGTAGAACAGCAATGCAGCAGAATGTCAGGTCAGCCATGGAATATGGAATGATACTGTGGGCTTCGAACTCGTATGTTCGTATAAAATGTACAAGACCGATGATACGCTCAACGCTCCAAGCATTTCCCTTGTAAGACGGATGTCTACAAAAGAAAAAGAAGGAGATTACGCCTATTTTCCCAGCCGACTCACTCGTCAGTCACACAAGATCAAGGTTTTAAGTTTAGCACTTCTTTGGAGAATGGAATTCATTATGTAACTTCTGTACTCAGAGGTCAGTAGCCAGCCGAGCCGTCAAGGAATGAATGGAGAATCTTCCGGAGTTGAGAAAAAGTATGTACTTTCTTGTATAGGTATTTACTGGTCAATGGAGAAAAGGAAAAGAATCTTTGTCAGCTCAAAAGGAAGTGAGGTGTCCAAATATGGGGGGAACAAGAATTAAATGTCATTATACTTCATTTATAGCTCAAGGAGGATACAACGACTTCTATTTTGTATATTTTCTTTTTGCAACTTCAATTCCATTCTTTCACGTTCCCCGCCAGGCAAAGCAGACATTTTTTTTCGCACATTTAAACACCATCTGCCAGTCCAAGAGAGTCCATCGATGCATTAGATTTTCAATACTGGTATTAATACTAAAATGTATTACCTAATTAATGTTCATATGTTGAGGTCCATGTGTATTTCATTTAGCTCTACCGATACCCCACTTGAAAACATGCTTTCAGTATTTTCTGAACTAAAAAAGAGCAGAACTATCCATTTTGTAGTTAAAATACAGCCAGCTCATTGCATCATATGGGTACAGGCTTATTTTGTTATGATGAGGGTTCGAGCCCTCAAGCTGACAAGGCACTTGTACACGTTGCTTTCAAAGTTTTTCCTTAGAAGTTTTTTCTTAATTCCATGGATCCTTTCCTTAGACCAAACGAAAGGAAAACCAACCCAAAATCTAAAAAAATATGTGGATACTGTAAATAAAGAAAGTATTTACAAATAAGTGTACCATTGACAAAGAGCAAAATAGCTAATTGTAAGATTAGAATTTCAAATTCGGATGACGTATACACATAATGTAATATTTCGCTTGAAAATACACAGCAACTGCAACATATGAATATTATTATTTTCGATTTTTTAGCAATGTAAAATGCAAGAGTTTATAATTTTAGTCCACGACCAAGGCAAGGGGAGCTTACATCATTTTGCTGTTTATATAAAATTAAAATTAGGATGGGTTTCCTTTTCATTTTACATCTGCCAATCTTTGTACTTTCATACCTTGTTTACTCGCATATCTCTTCCTTCCTCTAAATCCCCGGCAATTTGTATTGCTTAGTTATTGCTTACGATAAATGAAAATGGTTGGCAAAACTTGCATTTTGCAAGCTGGGGATTATTTCATTTCTGGTAGCAGCTGGTAGCGTGCTAGTCCATGAGCGATGTTAATGAGCGTAACAAACGTTTCCTTCAAAGATTCGTCTAGGGTCAGTCGATCACGGTTCGGTGACCTTTAAAGGATATACAATTGTCACGAACAATTATTTAACTGGGAAGTGATTTTCGAAATTCAAAATCTAAAAAAGTTGTTTTACCAACAAGATTCTACAAAATGTATCCTACTTTTTTCTCCTGTAATGGAATAATAACTGCCACCACTGGTAATTTGTGGATTATCAAATATTAAGCAGAGTCGCTACTACGACAGATTATTATGGATTTGCTAGATTATAACACTAAAGGTATACGATGGGAAAATTCGACCTATTGGCAGGCATGCAGAGTGAACTTCTCGTTCTCTGGTTAGCTTACAAAAACTTGACTTGAAAATTAAAATTAAAAAACAACAACTCAGAAATGTTTTTCTCTCTGAGCAATCGTTCAGGAATTGTATCATCATTTGCGTGTGTGGTAGCCCGCCCATTAGATAAAAGCATTGAATAAGAGGACTTGCCGTGTAGCACTTACACACAGTAGATTTACTTGTAAATTGCATTTTGCAAATGTTCTACTTCAAGTGCATTTCTTACACAATATTACCTTAATTTTAAACAATTGTGAGTGGAGACGTGGGAAATGCTGTAGAGACAGTGTTATCTACAAAAGTCGATCTTACAAGTCGACCGAACAAGAGTAAAAACACAATTGAACATTTTGTGTGTTCACCTATGGCTTGAAAAAAACGATCAACCAGCCAACACATTTGCTCAGTAATTGAGTTCCCGACCTAACTGAATGAGAACGAGTGCAAGCAAATACAAAAAGATTGTCTAATGAAAATTTTTTACAAGAATTCATTTCCCGGATCTTGTAATGTATGTCACTTCATAAGTTCAGGAGCACGGGGAATTTCGTGAACTCTTGTCAGTTCTTAAAGAATGAGCAATGAACTTAAGTTATGCAACATATTAATATCGACATTATATTGCCTTGTACGTATTGAATTAATAATTTGAAAATGTGATGATATTCAGAGAAGAAATCGAAATCGGAGCTGCAGTTGCTTTTTCAACCAAAATCTATCACGAATCTCGAACCTTTTCGTGAATAGAAAAAATCTAAAGGAAATTCTGTTGATTTTTATATATCTGTCGTTCGGTTAGACAATTTAGTCCAGCCTATTTTTTTTTTACTTTCGTCGGAATTGAATATAACTCCTTCCTATTCTTCTTGACGGAGTTTACTGACCTTCTAATCTCATCTCATCAATACATAGCAGCCAATTCATCTCAGCACTTCTTCTCACTAAAATTCACAAGTACTGTGAATACACACTAGTGTAGCGAAGTGTACAGCGTCAGGTTTTATTTAAACGCTCGAGTACGACAATTGCTGAATGCTAATCCCACTATTTCAGATCCACAAACAAATAACAAGGCGTACGGCGTTAGCGTTATTTAGTGTTGTAGTACTGTTATGAATTTGCGACGCAAATTATTTGCACTGAGTTGCAGTTACAAGTGGTGAATTGATACAATTGAAGTCAGACTTACTGATACAGTTTTCGGGTCAATTCAACTTGCTTAAAAATTCCAATTCAAAATAGTTCCATGGAGCAACGATCGAACACTAACAAGTCAAGTATTTTTCACGTAAAAAGATTGACTTTTTTTTAATCAAATCTAATATCTGGATGGAAGGAAGGCCAAAAGGGAGACCATTTCCTCTGGAATTGTTTATCCAAGTTGACCTCATGCATTCTGACTGATGAAAATATGTCTCACTTTGTACCTCCGGTTGCGAAAGTAAAGGGCACCCGGAGACAAAATTCCCCACTTATAAGCATCTGAAGTGAACGAGTGAACCTTGTCATTTCTTAACCACTACATTGCGACAAGAAAAAAGGAAGTCTAACGCAACGCAACATAAAAATATTCTATGGATCTGTCACTTGAAACCACTGTATCCAATCCTGTCAGAAGCACCATCCGTCTAATGATTACAACAATTAAGATATGAAGATATTTTTACCCCATGCCTCCATTCTCTATTCCGCAGGATTTTGCTTGCCCACTACTTTGGAGTGAAAATTACTTTGAGTGCACGGGGGGTAAAAATCATGGTTGTCACCTTTTGTGTAGAAATAACCATGGAGTCTGTCCAAGCCACTATATTCCGCATCCTATATCATTTTTAAAAAATTGAGGAAAAGGAAGCAAAAAGTAATGGACAGGAATAACCTAAACGAAGGTAGTCAACCAACGAGTCGAAGTAGAAGCGGTATAACTCATTCGGTCGTATCGAAGAGACTGCACTTCGGGTTCTCACCACATTTTCTCTAATTGACAAAAATCTCTGGTCTGTTCATGTTTATAAGTAGTGTAGAGTGTCGTTTCACAATTGCAAGCACTTACCACATTATTATCGCAGAAATTCTTCCTATGAAGGAGATCACATTTCGTAAACAGAGAAACAGACCCAGGTTAAACTTCCAAGAATATGAAGGTTTTATCATCTAGGCCAAATCGAATATGATTTCGGAAGCGATCTGATGTTTAGTAGTCTAAGTCTACATTTCCATGAAAGTAGCATTCGTTCTTACCAACAAATAGCGCTACTGGAAACCTTTCTGGATCATAAACTGGATCTTGTCATCATTAGTATGTTACATGTGAACGATGCTCACTTCTCGCCTGCTTCCTCAGACTGTTCAAACTTTTTCTCTGGAAATCGTCGTCGTGGTTGACTTTGTCGTCGCCGCTTGAACTGAACTAACGTTGTCACCCTCATTAATACTCCAACTACTGATTAACTGCAGTGTACACTTTCAGGGACTACTTCAAATTGAATAACATTACGACTTGGTCTTCCTGCATTCTTGTACTATGTATTATTACTATCATTTCCCATAATAGTATGGGAAATGCATACAAGACAGCACGGCATGGTCAGCGTGAGACTGACATTTTGAGGAATTCAAAGTCACATCATAGGACAACAACAGCACGGCTAGTCGAGTCAGGCTATTTAATGAGTCAACGTTCATCATTTAAATTATTTTTGAAAAAACAAACAAAAAATTGCCACAGAGTACGCATTCTATAATCCGACTTTATCTACATCTGTGCAGACCATTCGCATTGGGTTTCTGGCCTGACTACATTGTATTCATTCGTGCTACTTCTAGTTGCGTCCCTACAAATTACCAAAGAAATCAAGAGGGATTTACTCTGCATGTGACTCACCGATTTGGCTACATAAATTCATACTGGTTGCTTGGATGGACAAATGCGTAGCCGTACTGTTTTTCCCGTGGCCAATTTTATGGTCATAAAAAGATGAATAAGTTTTCGGAACTATCCGAACTAGTCCAAAAGGAAGGGACTTATTTGAAGAATTTTTGGATCCTGAGGACTGATTTTGGTCAAAAGCACATGGGTTCTAATTCCTAAAATGTCGAGAACAAAGATTTTGACCTTAGGAACTTTTTCCAAAAATTTTATTTATTTTATTGTGACTGTAAAAAATGACAGTGAAAATAATGTTTCAGCTACAAAGGTTTGGCCATCCAAGCAACCGGTATGAATTTTTGTAGCCAAATCGGTAACACCTGGAGTACTTCCCCTGGAAATGTGACAGGGTAAGTCCGATGTTATTTCCGGTTCTTCTCAGGAAATGGTTTATCAGAATCCGTCTTTACAAAAACTAATTTTTAGGATATTTTATTGTCCGGCAATCCGCAATATAACATATCAACCGAAATTCAAATCCTTTCGGACGACTTTTATTTGGGACGTATGGTTCATAGAAGATATCATGATAAGGATACATTTAGGTGAGGGCAGTGCTTAATTTCAATTCTTTATTAATTTAATTTATTGATGTGAATATTTCATACCCGCAATGTCGCTCGCTACTTGCGATATTCAGTTCATATTGCACATGTTTTGAGATGTCAGTTTTTCAACCCGAAGTTAAAACTTAATTCCCACAGGAAGACCTTACAACTGACATTAATCGTGAGTTTGGAAAGAATTATAAGAATTTCCTTTTAAACCACAGAGCAGAGTAATGACCTTCCCTCACTGAAGAAAGTGAGGGAAGTCTTCACTCTATGGTTTAAACTGTATGTATGCAAGAATGTTTGTATTTCGCGCGGAATCCATGTACTGCCGTGGTTGGTTGCATGGTTCTCCGTTTTCCATGTACTGTAATGATTGGTCCAACCTTCTGAGACCGATTTCAGAAAGGCATGAACTCCAGACTCGAGATTTTAACATTTTATGTCATCTATGGGTTAAGTCAAAGTGAACAATGTTCTCCCAATGATCGCTCATTATAATTAGAGCTCAAGCATCTTCACACCCTTGTGCGTCTGAACAATGCTGTATTCATTAAAGGAATTCTGCTCTGCCTTCTTCGATTGACTCCTCCAAGTCGTCGCATAAGAAAAGGGAGATGAACGCGGATCTCATCAAGACTGAATGTTGAGTGAGAAGTGAAAAAAATAAAAATAAAAGAAGCAAAGGATTAAGTATTGTTTGATTCAAGAGAACTAGGCTTGTCTACAGGCAGGCAGGGTGTATCCCGACGCTCCTATTTCTTTGTCTTTTCCTGGAGAACTTGCAGAAGAAAGAAAAACTTGCACAATTGAAAAGCATGGCTACAAGGAGTAAAAAGTCCAAGAAAATTCCTCCTTGTCCTCTTCTTATAAGTACTTCACTAAAGTATTGAAATTGAAAAGATTTTTATCCTAAGGCCGGCCATGCAAAACAACTGAGGTGGTGGTTGATACTTAAGCCCGGTAGCAAAATGGACTACTTGGTACTTGTACTTTTGTTATGCATTTTGTACAGGGTGGGCAATAAGAAAACTCTGTACCTTGTCGGACGTAACTTCTTCAGTTCGAAATCGAAACCTGAAGCCCGAATTCCTGCACCCAAAAGAATATTCTAAGTTATAGCTTGAAAATTTGACCACCTCGGCCAATACCACAGAAATTGTGAGAAAAATGAACAGCTAATTGTCAAATCCCTCAGAGATGATCTCAATTTGTAGTATTGTAGTATTACTTAAAACTTAAAACCTACAGTCCGCTCGTTCTATAGGACTCTAACTTGATTGTCTTTCTACAAGTAACAGAGACCTCTGACGTCAAGTTAAAGTTCAATGGCTTATTTCTGCATTCCTGGTATAAAATATGAATTTCAATAAATAACGTAAAACATCAACGTAAAACCGAATTGTTTAGCTTAGCTCAGCCGGGCAATCATTGACCTTGGGGTGTTGCATTTCAATTATATAACTAACATACATAGAACAAGTCGTTAAAGTACGTGCTTATTAGCAAATAGACACCATCATGCGAATCTCGAATATTCTCATAACCTTAGGAGTGTCAAACCATCAGTGACATTAGAGGTCTATTACTATTAGATAAACCGATAAACGTAACCCGTTGACAAGATACGATAGGATACGATGAAATCAGAAGGAATACTTATATTCCTTCTGGTCCACCCTGTACGTTGCAACGTGTATTTTTGATATTTTTTATTACATATTTTTTGATACACCATGGTTACAACGCGTTGTAACCATGGTGTATCAAAAAATATGCTGTTCAAGATATTGAGATATATAGGTAGTTGGCCTGATTAAGAAAAAAGTAAACCTCGTTGAACAACTCATTGGTTATTAGAAGTTAAAACCGACAGCACGACAAAGAGTTGGATGACACTAACTATAGTAAGGATTTAATTCATCAAGAATATTGCAATGCAATTCAATGTCATTTCTTAATATAATATAATTTTGTAGATGGTATAGTCATTTGTAGTTGAATCGAGTCTTCCGAAAGTTGTGCATGTGCACATACTAGAGGGTGAATAATAAGTTATGCAAAACCAAATTGTTTCATAACTGTGGCCCGACGTTTTGGTCCTTCAACTTTATAAGACAAAACTGAAGTCGGGTTTCATCACTCATGCTACGAAAATATTGAATAAAAATACCTCGAAAAACAAATTGATTCAATAGTCATTTATTTTAAAAGTTTTTTTTTTCATTTTGACATAATATAATACACACCACATTAATTTTTTTTCTATAATATTTAAACACTGATTGACGAATAACATATAAGGAATTTCTTGTGTTCGGAACTCTGAATTGTTAATTACTGCTTCCAGTACAAGTTCGTAAAGGATCACACCATTAACTTATATTTCACATTAAGCATTTTACGACACGAAACAAAACAGCTGAGTGGACGTCATAAATATTTTCATGTCTGTTCTACCTTCACCACCGCCACTTTATGGTAAATTAATAAACGTTGAAAATGATTGACTCTACATATGCCGAGATTCAAGAAATCATGTCTTAATAGTAAGCCCAAATATCAGTTTTATGTACGAAGAAAAGTAAATCAGGTGAAGGAAGGAAAAACAAACATGTAATAATCACACACACGTTAGCTAAAAGTAGTTAGCACACGCAGAGACGATTTTGACTTAAAAAATAATTGGCCCAGCGAATTCACTCTATTTAGAGAAAAATTCTTTGTCCATCATCCTCAGTCTCCATCCTTTACTATCTTATCTGCCCTTCGTGGGATGGGATTATTTCATTAACTAATCATTTTTTAAAAATTAAAATCAGCTCTCTGATCCTCTCCCTTCCTTAAGTACATGTACACTACAACCCATTTTGACTATATGTGCATGTGTAATTAAATCCAGGTTACATGCATATTATTTTTTACTCGATTATTATTAAGTGTCTGCTTTAAGGTTATTAAGACATTTGATTGTCATGCATCATCATCTCCTTAAACAATCCACGACATTGGCACTAACTCGCATGTCTTCCTTTCCCTCTTTAACCACGTCTTAATTGATTTCAAAGTTTCTCTTTACTGTAATAATTTTACATACATACAACACCAACGTCTCTTTAGAGGAGCCAGGTACTTTCATATCGATTAGACTACGGCTGACCACAAATTCTTCATCAAGTTAAAACGTAATTTTCATTAGCAAATGACAAATCTGGTTAATGGATTATTTCCCCGCCCCGGTTAGACAATTCTATGTTGAATGATCATTGGGGATTGCTTGCTACTGAAGTCGTTTTACAACTTTTGGCAATCATTGAGCCAAATAATAATGGAGTGTGATTTTAATTAATTAATCTTGTAATTAAACGTGACTAATTCGTCATTTGGTATACGAATATCGTAAAGAGAAGGTTCTACTTACTGTCAGTGGAATGAAAGGAAAGCTACCTTCAGTAATGTAAACAAATAACATACTCATCCGTTATGCCTCAGAATCTATAAAATCATGAGTGAATGAGGCATTACGTAATCAAACTAACCGAATGTCGTAAAGGAGCTGCCGTTAAATTTTATTTCTAAAAGTTTTGTCCTCAATTAGTATTTAGTTGATTTGTCATTTAAAATAAGTGTGAAGTCTTCGAGTATAACTTAAAATACAATATGCAAATGTTGTGAAGCACATGCATTGAGTGAGAATGAGTCAGACCGTTAAATTATTTGCAAAAAAGAAGGGTTGAGCGACCTAGCACCACCTGTACTGGGAGTAAACAAAAACACCCAGAAATCCGTACATCCCGGTTGCTCACCTTGAAATTTGAAATACAACTGGATTCAATAGTAGAATTGTAAACAACAGATTTCTAATCACACGAAAATGTTTGAATGTTATCGATACCAATGTTGCCAATCATGTCACGGTAGCGCACCGGATCCCTCACTATTATACATCTATTGTTGGGTAACCGAAGGTCAGCTTTGACCAATTTACATTTTACGGTTTATTTGTTTAAATCTGACTTCTCAAATATCCAATATAATGAACGACGGGCCAAAAATCGTGACATGGAATCATGGAAACAAGCCTAATCTTGGGTAAAATTCTCAGAAGAATGAATGCATTGACATTCACACCATTCCCTGTGTGATTAAGTTTTATGTATTCTTTGTTAATAACTCTACACGCATGCAAGCTGATTTTAATTGGATTAGCAAAACTCGTATGCACTATGTTGCTCAATTTGTAACAACGGTACAAGGAGAATAATATAATATATTACTATTTCTCACAAAACTATTTTAGAAACTCCGTTGAGACACAAATTCTCGGTCTACACAAACATTATACAAATTACGTACGAACGATCAATCATTATCATATACACCATTCTCAGTTCAGAAAATTGGGGAATATGGCATCTTAAACGCTCATTAATTCAAAGCGTCAATTGAGAGTGAAAATGAATGCTTCTGAGGGGAAAATATCATATTTTTGAAAAGATTTCGCCCTCAAGTACATGTCTCTCTTCTCTCGTGAAAACGTAAAAAAAAATCAGAAAAACTTGAACTTAAAATTACTCCAAATATCATTTCCAAAAAGAAAATGAAAATTTTTTAGATTTGGATGGTGGGGGTGGAGGGGGTGGAATCAAATGAGCCCCACAGTTATCAAAAGATGGTTCGGAGTAAATATGTTGACTCAAGTTTAAATTACTACTATGAAGTGTCGTCCGGGCAGACTCTCTGTCTAATCCTGGGAACCTTTCTTGATCCTCAAGTTCCTTGTAACATTTTTCTCGTGTCATAGGTCTTTTAGAGTCTGCATATCGACTTAGATGACTATTGTTACTGCTACCGGCCTGAGCGCTTTTACTCGTGGATGGCTGGTGTTGTAGTCCTGATTGGTGATGTTTAGAACTACCCAAACTATTATGATGTTCTGGAGAACCATATTTTTTTCCGGATTTATGAACGATGGCTGATTTAGATAAAATGTCTTCATTGTGTGGGTGAGATTTTATAACTCCTTGTGGCTGATGCTGTGGTTGTCCATGACCAAATTGGGTTTCACCCGGCAATGCATTTTCTTCTTCCAACTTTCTCCACATCCCACGGGAACGAACCCCATTCTCAACCCAACGATCCAAACTGTCTTTTGACCCAGTCTTCGAACGACTCAGAGAGCGAAGAAGACTCTCTCGAGACAATTGACGTCTAGAATCAACAATGATAATACTATTAATTCCCATCTCAGCAGAAATTCTTGACCGTACCGTAATTAAAGAAATTAACTAACTAATGTCAATCATAACTAATGGCAAAGGGGTGTACTCTGTAGCTCTCGCTATGATCCTTGTCGTGCCTGAAATGGCATATCTTGTCAAGTCCTCGAATTTCATCATACTCTAAGCTTTTCTAAGATTTCCATTACGAAGTACGCATATACTTTTGCCGAGCAATGGTCAACTTGAAAATATAGTGAAACTTACACAAGCTAACATCTTGAGAACAGCAAATGCTTTCCCCTAATAATGTTACGAGTTGCAGTACCAATTGAACATCGGACCGTAACAAATTATCTCTCGGAGGTGGTCGTCTAACATATAGCCACTTATTAGTATTCCTAGCCGCAACTGTCTATTCCATTTTTGATTCGCAAAACCAACATTGAGGCTTGCTCACTAATAGAAATCGGCTTGACGCAGTAAGACCGAATTTATCTTACAACACTAAAAAAGACAACACAAAAATAACTGCACACACAAACCTGTAATCAGCCTCCACGACTTCTCGAGAGCGATAACCGTCATCCAAGCTATCATGTGA
The DNA here is from genome assembly GCA_034694305.1 of Protaphorura glebata. NCBI lineage: Eukaryota > Metazoa > Arthropoda > Collembola > Poduromorpha > Onychiuridae > Protaphorura > Protaphorura glebata. The sequence continues at coordinate 35,161 of JAQFYE010000176.1, read as the reverse complement.
CTTTTGCCGGACATACTGATGATCAAGTCTCTCCCATTTTTGTCGGACACCCTCAAAGCGTTCCTTTGAAAAGATTGGCAATGGGGGTGGTGGAGCAGATAAGTCTGGAGAACGTTGGCGAAGTTCTGGCCTTTTTGGCAATGGTGGTGGAACCGGTGAAGATGAGGACCTCACTGGACCACTCTTTGATGGCCACGTAGGGCGAACCAAAAACTGTGAGCTCTCTGTTACCACGATTTGACTTGGGCTCCAATCCTCATCTGTTAAAATTTAATTAAACCAATCGTAATTAGTCAATTGGATTACGCAAGGGTTTCAAGGTGTCATTTAATTGATATTCAAGGACAGGTTAATTTTATTTTGGGAGTCCTTCCTTAGAGAGTTTGACGTCAACAGATTTGTTTGTACAATATTCTACTCATACCCGCGTCATCAACAATGCCGATCATAAAATTCGAAAAAGGATTGGACCTATTGTCCATGTCCTAGACCATAATGATTTTAAATTTAGCTTGTGCAGGCGTGACAATTTCTTCGCAATTGTTTCTTCTGTAATCCGATCCTAGATTGGATGAAGGGACGAATGTTTGCTAAGAAGTGCAAGTGGGAAGATTGGAAGATTCTATCTACGGAAAATCACGATCATGACATGTTCATGTACTGATGATATGACTGACTCGAAGTGACTTGAGGTACTTTTACGCTTATAGGTCATCCATGAGACAAAATGTATTGTTGGCAACCTGCCTCCTGTCCTTATTTGCTCTTTTAGAAGATTGAATTACCTATCTACAAAATTTAATGAGCTTTGCGGCCTTCGTTCGACTCACACACTCGCAACGCCACTCCATTTTGCAATGCAATCAGACCGGCATAATACAATACAATTTGTTGGAGACTGTACATATAAATGCAGTGGAAACTATTAACATCCCTGCCCTTAGACAAAAGCTAGGCTAACTAACAATCTATTCACGTACGTACGTACAGCCGTTAAAAAGACAAATAATTTCTCTCTTGCTTTATCTCTCCTCAATTGACCAAAGTGAAGAAACTAGGTTAATCTCAGGACGTCATCATCCCAGTAGTAGTCGCAACCGCAGCCGCGGATCAGGTCCATTTCATCCATGTGTACAATATAAAGAATAATTGCGTACACAAAACTGCTAATGATAAATCTCATTTTCACCTCTGCAATTCCCAAGGACTCCACTATTGAGAAAGGAAACAAATAAATTGATGTCAACTGTCGCAGCAGGAGCTTCAATTGTACTGAAATAGTTATGGAGATTTTGCGAAGAAAGAAAATGTGAATTTGGAATTTGACACAATTCCAAAAAATTCGGTTAAGAAAATTAAGCAATTTCGGCACAACGGATTTGAACCATGCAGGACATTGCTTATTATTTGAAACCATATTGTATGGGTGCGGAGACCACCCTGTATTTTTACCTTGTAAAATGATTCTTACTAGCAAACCCTTCCCATGCATTACATGTAGTCTCGCCCAAATCTAAACCGTGTCAAAAACCATCAACATGACTGAAATGTTTTCTCTTTGTTGAATGGCAATGGCAATTGTCATTTAATGAATATTAATATGTATCTTTTTAACTCTGAACCCGATCTGCTCCTCACTCTCACTTTACTATGTCGTAAACAAAATAGCCATTTTGTCGTTGTAAACAACAGATAACTCGACAAGGAAAATGACCGGTTTACAAAAGGGACAAACAACTGAACAATCACTTGCAATAATTTCAAAACCCAAATGAGGGTTCAAACGACTTCATATTATTAGTATCATTAGAAATCTGATGGGATGCATGAACACAAACATGACCTGCATACCTGTGAATCAATCAGACTCGTAAATGTTTTAATTGCAAATTCTCAACACAGATGGTCAGGGTAAATCACATTAATGAGTCTGGAGAGACCTCATGGCTGAGTGCTTGAATTAATCAACAGGTAACCACACCGCAACTCTTCTGATCACCATAAAATATGTCAATTAAACCCCCATCATCTTGTCTCACACTGCAACCCACTGTGCACAATTAGTCTCATTTCTGTTACAAGGGTCTTCAGGTATAGATACCATGATTCAGCACTGAGACAGAATCACGTGACTGTACCACCTCAGCCTTCATCGCAACTTTCGCAAGCAATATCGAAAGAATGCGTCGGATAAAACACGTTAATAAAGAATCAAATCAAATCAACACGTTCTATATTGTTGGAACACTCCCGGCATCCCCTTCAAATTGATATATCACTCGGCCATATTGAGACATGTTCTGTAAGAAGTCAGCTGACCAGGTCAGGGGCCAAAGGTCATAACAACAACCGATATAGCCTATGCTCTCCGCGAAGGTCTCCTGAAAATTTTAACGTATCATTCATACAAATTGGTCAAGTAGTTCTGGAGGATTTAGAGAACAGACGCTAGGACAGACAGACAAACAGTGCTTGCTAATATTAGTATATAATCTATAAATTGCCGTTACCATGTCACACATATATCACATCACAAAAAAAGTAGGAAGAGTTTTTAGAAGTGTGACACTCGCCACTGGCGTACGTACATTTATGTACGTGCCATACCGTTCATCTAAAATGTCTTGCCGTAAAAGTGGATATAAGGACGGGACGGTAAATAAATCTCCGACTAAATGAAATCATTTCATCTCAAACACTTCCCAAATACCAAATCCTAAGCCTAACCACTATCGCTGACTTCATTTCACTTCAGTTCGTATGCAATCTCTACCTCTACAGAGACGATAATAAAGATAAGGGATGGGAACTAATGAATGATAGGATTGCTCTGCCTCTAATTACACGTCCTCATTTTACCCTTATACTTTATCACTTCTACTTCTCAATCTCACTTTACTTTACTTTCCATCCACTTTACTCTCCCTAATTCACTACGAACTACTACTACGAATGACTAGATAGTTTAATCAATCTAATGTACCACACATTTGAGAGTGAAAAGTCTCTTTCTCACCACAACAACCGCCCCACCTAATCATCCTTAAGTAAAAGGCCATTTCAAATAGTAATTTAACACGTAAGATTACTTAGACGTTCATCTACACATTCACAAGACCGATTAAATTTCTATTTAATGGTTGCAAAGAAAATTTTTGCTCCAGCCATTCAATTACTCATAATGTAATGTCCTTGGACTTCAAAATCCGCGGACAGGGTCGAAAGGTATGAAGAGCGAAAGTGATGATTATAATGACCAGTGGTTATCCGGGCGACTATCGATTCATCTTTCCGTGAATCCTCTCGTCATTAAGAAAACTATAAAAAATACTCTCAGCCTGAACTTGGAACACGTGGCTTCATGCTCCCTCACGTACAATTGTTAAAAACTAAATGGGCAATGACTAAAGCATACATGTTCGTCCTCTACTTCATGCTAACCATGCCTTGTCCCTATGTCATTCGCTCGTATTTTTGCATCGTGTCCAGTTTAACTCTCAAAGCAAAACTTTACTAACCCTTTATAGTTAGTTTGACGAAATTGTTAACACGATTTGCCGGATGGACTGATTTCTGGCACTTTTATCCAGAATTAACATTAACATTGGCCAAAATACCTGAGGGAGTATCACATGAGCTACACCATGGAACAAAATAATTACAAAAGGTCAAGTGCGACGACCCACAACGTAAAAATGTTTTTAACAGCTGAGTTTATGACGTGCTTTTTATAATTTTTGATAAAGTTCTTATTCCTCTGATACACTTGATGAGCTTAGCCGCTTCTCACATCTGTTCTTCACACAAACGCTTCAGGGACAGCCCCAAAAATTAATAGTAATCCAATTATGACTCCAACTCACTAGATTGACTTGTATGAGTGCAAAAATCCCCAGTAAAGCCGAAAGCTTGACTATTACATATAGTACTACGATACAATTATTTATGCGTTCATTATATCCCCCCTCCAAGTAAGTTTTAACCCGCTATCTTGCCGCCAAGGTAGATTTTCTGCACAGGAAATGAAATTTATAACATAGGGAAGGAGTCACGCCCATTAACTTCACCAGAAGTAGAAGTATATTATATACATTTTTATCCGCACATAAGTCTACTAAACACATGTATGAGAATTTTAATTACAGTGAATTCCCGTGATCATCACGCGAGCTGCACTTCACAAACTGTTTTTTCCCTTCTCATTTTTACTTCAATCAGGTTTCGACCTTGTAAAAGATGGTAGCAAAGAAAAAGAAATGGAAAGCTCTCTCTAGACAATTGAGGCTACTTGTGAGATTCGAATTTTGAGTAATACAAAAAACAAAGGAGGGTCAAAGTTTGTGTGAACTCAAATTGTTCACGGAAGGAGGAGGAGGGTGGAAATCCGAGTGGGGTTGTTGCTTTTGTTTTTTATTTATTAAAGTCATTGTAAACATAGTCCACACAATATAGCTGACGTCATATTGATTTATTCCCACGATTCCAACCATGAGCTTGACAATGAAATTATTATGTGAGTATTATACATAATGACCAGAAAACGTCTAACGAACTTGATAAACACCTCATAACAATTTGACTTAATGGAATCGTATCTTCTCATGTTAATAATAGACTAGGAATCACAGTCGAAATTAGTTGTCATGAATTCTGTCCTAATTGCACATAAAATAGTCAATCAAAGGAAAATGGGACTCAAAAAAATTTCAGTGAAGTTAAGATTGAAGGGTTGCATAATTTAGGGTGGGTGTGGTGAAAGAGATAAAGGAAAGACTTCGCTGTCCACTCCTGAAAATTGCAACCTTCTCAGGATTAGGCATCCACCCAGGACTTTAGTGATTCTCTCCAAGTTAATATATTACAAAGTGAATAATAAATGTTTCAGATTGAAAGATTAAACAAATTCAAATTCCCTTAAGACTACTAACGACGACATCCTGTTCAAGAATTGACAAACAGCTCCAAAAATATTAAGTATAGTATCGGGAGTCGAATCAAATGTTGCCTGGCACACTCGTCCTCAATAAGAAAATTAATGTGACTATCTCTCATTATGCTAATTATTTAAACGATACCTGTCAATTTTACACACCCTTACCCAAGTACGTGCCCGTATTGTATATATTGTCTATAAAATTAAGACCATTTAATACATGATAATTCCAATCCAATCAGGGTTGTGAAAAAGTGAAATTTATCCAATGTATAATGCATTCTAGAAGAATGACGGCGACGTAGAGTCCATTGCCTAGTTGGCCTCATTGTTGTGCATATTTGACCCATTCATGCCCAATAATTGCTACGTACTTGATCATTATGCCAAATTCGCAAACTCCACCTTAGCTACTTACTCGGTCAACAAAAACTGGTTCGACTTATGGTTTCTTCCCTTCCTAAACTTAATAGTCTAGTCAATAATGCAGTACTATACTCTTGTTCATCTTGCCCAGCTATTTATCTATCATTATATTCACTTAACCCACCGAGGCTTCACCTTCCTACTCCAATCATCCAAGGCAACAAGACAAAATATTTATCATTATTACGCCTTTACCACTATAAGGCTGATTTTTGTTTTTGCTGTTGCTCTTGAAAACCGTGCGAATCACTTATTAGGTCAGATTAGGAAGGTGTCTCCACACAATTATCTCCTTTTGTCCGTCACACACACATAAATCAAAAGCTCTCCCTTTGGACTTTAATCAATCTCAAAAAGATCTCTTTTGTTCCCGCTTACTTCACTTGACGTTCTTGTGTTTTCATTATAAGCTTTCAATTACAATGACCATGCTCTCGCAATGACATTTTATTAGTTAGTAGGAAATAATTTATTCATGCTCACAACGCCAGCATAGGAAGGAAGTTTCGAGGTTTTCTCTTTCCAAGGGTTCCAAGATTCTTTTTTATTACCAAATTGAATTACGAATGCCAAAACAAGAAAGACCTTATCAGACAGAACAAAATTCGAGGTTTACACAACAACTGCATGCCTTTCAATGGTTAGCAAGATGCAGCTATTAAATTGTTCTATGAAGTATCAAATCAATTCTTACATGTCTATCTGAGCGGATAACAGATCGACCAAGATTGGCCAGAATTCCTTACTGTTTTATGACTTTGACACGGAAATAAACCTTCTGTGCTAATGCCCATTAATTAGACAATCTGAGTTTTGTTTTGATTTATAATTTTTGTCGAATGAAATAAGTCCAGATCTACCTACCTACCTTTGAATAGGAATATTCCAGATACAAATTATTTTTACCGAGTACTTGAGGATAGGTTGAATTGCAGTTAAAGTTTTGTTTAAGCATGGCATGTATCACAGAAAAAACTTCACGCTTGCTTCCTCATTTTATTTAGTCCCTGTCTCTTTCTCAGGTACCATGACGGAAAAATAAGCTACAGTAAACGAGACTTTGCGCCGTGCCCTGTCCTTTTATTCGTCTTCGTCGCATGTAAAGTATGATATCCCCATCCAGAGTAAAACATGCGAGGACACTTTGTAACATTGTAACAGATGAGGATTGTGTGAAGAAAGCGGAAGTCGCATTTGTTTCTGCATTACGAACTTGATGACATGGCATGCCCATCCCCAACACGTAAATTTTACGTGACATCCAGCTTATCCCGTATTTAAATACCTCCTATTTGTTGCAAATAATATACCCCAGGACGTTTTATTTCATTTCTTTCTTCGAAGATACAACAAACTCTTGTCCCAACCATTCATTGACAGTTTGTTCATCGTCAAAAATTCTCTTGACGGGATTTTCAGTTTCCCGGTATGCGCTTCGAGACTGATTTTTGCAAATATTATTATACTTTGATTATATGAGTGTAAATAGTCCTAGAATGATCTGACTTTACTACTATCCACTATGACAATGACTCTGACTTAATTTCTGCACAAACCTTATTGCATAATTTTGAAATTGTATATTTTTTACGTTTACTAGCAAAGTGGATAACAAACGAGTGAAATGTAAAAATGATAGAGAATGAAAAGGTCTTCATAAAGTGCGCCGTGACAATTTTCAATCTTACGCTTCCAGAAGTCCGAGTGCAAAAACACAAAAACGGACCAAAAACAAGAGGTTGGTGTTACTTGAAAATACAATACAAAGCCTACCAATGCCCTGACCTTGTCAAAATCCGTATTGTAAAAAAATGTTCTCATCGGAATATTTTGACTTATTTGTACCGCCATCGTGGGTGTCGTTTGTCAAGAACTCCCCATTACTTCATTCGCGGAAGGCCTAACCCAGCAAATTATTCGTACACTAATCAAATTTCAAATTCGCAGGCAGTTGGCAGAGGAAAGGTCAACTGGATTGATGACAGTTTAATAATAGGATTCATACACCTACATATTCCTGGTACGTATCTTGACATGAGATACATATGCTGACACTTCCAGTCAAGAGCGATCTTATGACATGCCGTGGTTCATTGCTAAAACATACATGGGTAGAAAAAAAGTCTGCACGACTCGTTCCCTCCTGAGCTCCTTATTCGGATAATGAACTAGTCTTTAAAAGGTGAATTTTGAATGAATCTAAAATTCGCGAAAAACAAAGCGTGACTGAATGGTGTGACTCCCACACAATATTACAAGACTATAAGGGCAGACTGAATGGGTAGCTAGTGTTTGTGTAATGACAAACGACACTGCTGCTGAGACATTCTTCGACACCACTGTCGTCGTCGTGTTGACTCTTATTTGGCTCAAACGGTACCTCAAACCCTTTGGCTGTATGTAGTCTCAAAAATAGGTTTTCACACCTGAGGGACTTAAATAGTTCTTTCCACTCCACACCACGGTTGCACGCCCACTACGACTAGGGCATTTAACCATGCCCAACACAATACTTTGTTAGTTGACTCTAATTCAAAAGTTAAAAGAAAGCTTCAAGGGAACGGGTTTTGTTTTCGTAAGATCAATCTTACTAATTAGAAGGTGTGTGTATGTGTTTGTGTATGGAAGTGTGTTATGCCAATTTGCACAGAGCTTGTATGTAGTTGTAAATTGTGGTCATGCATGGCAGTGATTACTGACGATGAATTGGACATAGCTATTTATGAATGACCATTTTGAACAATTTTAAGCTCATCTTACATGTTCTATTTTTTCAAAGACCACATAGAAATCCCTTGTAAGACAATCTGAGCCAACTACAGTTTCGCTCTCATCGGAGGCGGAGGTCCAGTTCTCGAGTTCTCCATAGGTGTTCCAAATCATGGATGCCGCAAAGTACTACAGGTTATTTAAACTGGAAATAAGATTGACATTCGGAAGGCCCCACCTTCAAAATCTTGTTCTGGGCAAATAATTAATGATACTCGAGTCCAAATCATTATTAAAATGTTCGAACGGCGGCGATTGGGCTTTGTGTATTCTTGCCTGCCTTGAATTGCGTTCCGTCGTGATTAATCGAACTCGGGAATTTTTTTCTCGATCAAAATTCTTGCCTCCCAAGAAAACAAACAACCGTAACTTGTCAGGGATAAGGTTAATCCAGAAATCCTGGGACATGTGTATTAAGCGGAGTTGAAGTATTCCTTCCGCATAAAAACCATTGTATACGTAAAGATACGAATACTTACCATCCGATGAAGATGGTGCACCGCCGTGGCTTTCCAAGAGGTCATGATTAGGACTACAATTGTCATCTGCAGATCCAATGCCAGACGATCTTCCTCCACATGATTGTCCACATGACTCTTGTTCTCTTGAAGCATAGGAGCGTCGATTTCTTTGAAGAATCCCAGAACCAACAACAGCAGGGTTAGAACATCTTCGAGTCTCAATTCCACTCAAATTCCCCCTTTGTCTATGCATCGTGTCATAATCTCTGGGTGGAAGTAGAATCGGGGTGTTTTTCTTCCTCGCATTAAGTTTATCACGAAGTTCGGCGGCCAAAGAGTCATACAGAGAGGCTACACGATCTGATGTCAGGTTCGATGTACCAGAACCTGAACCAAACCCACGATCTGAGTTCTCAGATGAGTCCGACGTTCGACAGTCAAACTCAGGTGTCCCAAGGTCTCGTTTTCCAGGACTACTACTACTTGAACATGGGAGGAGTCCTTTAGACTGAAGTCTTGTCTCAATGTCCCTCAATTTCCTCTGATTATCGTCCCTATTCACTGTAATATTAAAACAAATCCTTTGTCACTTAGTATTTACAGTTTATTGTGCTGCTAACCCAGCTTAGGATCCATGCTCCACTGCTAGAATTAAGGTGACCATATTACCAATGTAGACATGGGAAGCGCTATTATATGGCAATCTTTTCTACACAATCTCATTTTCAATCGATATTGTCTACGCATGAATGAGTTAAGAAATATTTTTGTTCAGACATTATGGTAGTCATTACAATGTAGAATAATATTATTTGCAGCATTAAGAGGTTAAAAGTTGCGCAAAGTAAAAGATGTCGGTTATATCAAACAGGTAAACTGGCAGATACACTACTTGAGATTTGATTACAAAAGATGCTTACCCAATGTGTCGAGTTGACTCCGTAGAACGGTCGCTGTCTCAGGTGAATCACACCTGTAAGGAAAATAAACTCCTCAATCAGGATTTCCTAACACTATGTACTTCTTTTTGTTTAGTATAAATATCATGTCCAATGAATTGAACGGTTTTCTGATGACAAGTTCATCACCTCGCAACATAGAAACGGGATTCAGAAAGGATTATTAATATTGGGTCTACTCACAGAATCCAAGCATAATATAAAGAATCAATGCGGTGTGTCACAATAATCCACCGGTTCCAGTTAAAAAAAATACTCACGCAAACTTCATTGCTGAAATATGCGTAATTAGTTCAAGAATTATCATTCCGCGATTGATGGTCAGGCGTCACGCCTAAGCCTAATTCTTCAGTTTCACAAGACAATGCAATTGAAAGTGAGGTGCACTCTTAAAATTTTTAATTCAGGTACAGCTCGCCATCCGAAAATAATTGCCTCTCAAGTCTCAATATTGGGAGAGGTAAACGGTCAGACACTTTAAACGTTTATAACATTAGTCCAACTTACTTTAAATTAAGTTGACCTAAATCCGAGCATGGCTACCGTGCGTGGGATTGATGTTTATAGTGTTCAAATGGGGTCTCAATTATAGTAATGCGAGAAACAAATTAGAAGCTTTGAGTCAAAATTAATAAAATTACAGTATATTACGTAGAAAGTCGTTAAATGAGCATAAGGTTTGCTTCACCTGCCTTCACTTACTTGGAAAATCTTACCCTCTCCTATTTGACAATTAGTATTCGCTAGGTTTTCGAGTGAAAACTATATTCAGAAAATATTTTGAGTTGGCAACTCTAACTAATAATTACATTACAACAAATTTACTCTCAGAAGCATGCTATTAAATACGTTTTCACTATAATGTTAATTCCGGTTCACCTTAACCCTCCGTAATAAACTAGTCAATTCATTTATCAAATTAAAATTCCAATGAATGCGTCTGGTAAAATTAAATTGAATTCAAGATGTGGAAGCTTGATCATTACTTGGCAATCTCCCGGCGCTATGTCTATGCATAATCGTTTCTTGAAAATACTTTCACTTTATTTTCTCTCACGAACACAGAGTTCATGTGCTGTCTCAGAATATTCAATAAATCAGTTAATCCTGCATATTTGACTTAGCAGAGCACAATCAATGAAATTCTAAGCACAAGGCAGTAAAAATAAGCCGGTGCCAGTCATAGTAAAACTTGGAGAGAAAAGGAAAAAACGTGAAAATCCCACCCCACCGTTAAAAGAAATTGAAAGGTACTGATTATCGCTTGCGATCTCTTAACTTCCTGGATGAAAAACGGGCAAATTTTCCAGTTAACTTGAAACCTGATCTATGTAACAGAACAACTAAACTTCGGAATATCTAATTTGAAGTGACTAGGATTCTAAGATTTAAATAATTAGAGCTTTCCAATAGGTAATCGAAAACTGAATGAGCAAAAGTATAATTTTAAAACCTCACAAGGTAAGAATTTCGGCTTCGGCCAGTCAGTTCTATACTCAAGTGTCGAATTACGTGAAACATACCGATTAATAATCTGAAGAATTGACAGCATTTTCATACGAAGACGTTTTAAACTTCTTTTATCGAATTCATAAATTCGTACATTGTACAGGGTGAGTCAAAACCAAGTACCTATTCGCCATCACTGCTTTATTTTTGACGCAACTCAAAATGTGAAATAGCCATTTTCTTCGAAATTTAAATGCGCGTCTTATGAGACATGTCGCAGTGCGTTGCGCGCTTCACAGCGCGCGCTGTCAATAAAAATGTAAACACAAATATCGGAAAATGAAAGACAAACTGAAATTTTGATTGCAGTAAAAGTTTCTAAAATTTTCAAAAATTCTCAAAAATTTTCAAAAATAAATTTCAATAAAACAAGTTCAGAAAATTTTAAAAATTTCGAAAAAATATTATCGGCTCATCAGACGCGTAATTAAATTTCGAAGCAAATGGCTATGTCACATTTTGAATTGCGTCAAAAATAAAGCAGTAATGACGAATAGGTACTTGGTTTTGACTCACCCTGTATTTTCTCTTTTATATATTTTCACTTTAATGTTTTCAATCACATCACGGACATGAGTGATCGTCATAAGATCGAATCGATATACAAGACATGTACTTGGCCTCAAATCACTCGAGAAAACAAAGATTGAGGCCATGAACGCGCCACTAGTTTGTCAACGTGGTTTCTCAAGTTAAGTCATTAAAAGTCTTGACCAGTTTTGATTCGAAATAAATATCTGCGCATAATTCGGGCGTTATTTCTTAGCATGGCACTTCTTCAAACATGCTCCGATTCTGGTTAACAAGGAGCTCCTTGTACATACGTAAAATTCGGATTAGGTTATTACTATCATGGTAAGTCATTCCAGGTGCCCTGAGCACGAATACGAGAGGTCGGCAAGGCAGACATTATTTTCTTGATTCTTCATAAAATTCATAATTTTGTGGAATCTTCTGCAGAATATGTCTATCCGGAATGTTCAAATTTGTCTAACAATATACTCACAAACTGGTCATGTTCGTGCTCAGTGTCAGTACATCTGAAGTAACCACTCGGGTTGTATTTGTTGTGTCGATTAAGTTTTTCATGCACAACAGCTTCATTTTTCTAAATCCAAGTCTACTACTAATTATATTCACCTGTAGCAATGAACGTGGACCGGACATTTTGTGTCTGGATTATAGATGAGAAGAATGCAGGAAACAATATCATCATTTGGAGGTGGGGACTGAAAAACGCATGTGATGGCGTGATGCGGTATAAAATGTTTTTCAGTCTGATTCTCCGGTGGATTCGTTCCGGAACCAATGAGACGACTCCCACATGGAATGATTCTAAGCCCTTTGTTGTTGACTTGAAGTGTCGCTTTGAGAGGTTGCATTCGGTGTTCTTGAGATATAAAATATTGAAGGACAGGTTCAATATAATGAGCGCCGCGAAGTCCTTTGCTCTCTTTGGCACCCAGGAACAGCACGTAGTACGAAGACTTCTTCATTTCCGACATTTTAGTTTCAGGAATCATGTGAATTTTTTCGGTGTTAATTTTTTATCCTTTATGAATTCCTAGGAATGAAGAGAGACGTTGTGCACGACGTGAGACGTGACCAAGTTTTTCTGACACACTTCTAACACTCCTTACTCGGAACTGTAATCTGTAATTGTCAAAATATGAAACATTTTATGAGCATTTCGCATTACATAAATATGAGTAGTTTAGTTTGTGCTGGTTCAGGTAAGACTGTGCCATGTATTCCTGTCATTCTGTGCATACCGTATTTTAATAGTCCAGAGTACTGAATTCCTGATTCAATTAACCCTTTACCTTTTCCTAACAGTTCTCCAAATTCGCTGTCCTAACTCTCCTATTTTACAGAAAAATAGCCATTTCTATTAATATATAAATGCTTTCAGCGTGGAAATCAAACGGAGCAAAGTAAGGAAGTACCGAGCGAAAAAATAAATCCCACTCGTTTTCGTCGATCCCGGTTCACTTTGGCAATTGTCAAATAAAGGATCAGTCCATATTTGTATTCTGAGCGACAATGAAAAATTTCCTTATAATATGCCCTTCACTTACTACTGGTCCATAAAATGAACTTCTAAGAATACATCATAGTATACATATTGTTGGTCTGAAAACAATCCCAGTAGTGCGCTCTGTTTATGTGACGAAATTGCTTATCTTCTTCCACTCCCAGATGCTACAAATCTTGTATCCGCATCAAAGTCGTATTGTGTACAAGTTACAAGTAACAAAATTGTCTGAACCCAGTTACGGTTTTATAACAGGTTGTTCCAAATTTGGACACAAGGAAGTACAGTTATTTTATGTACAGACCTTTGCAGTACAATTACGAAGACATAGCCCCCTTCCTTTACCTACTACCACTATTCTTATATCCCCCATGCTTAGTTGCCACCACCGTGAGAGATGATATCTTGTCGTGAGATACTGAAAAGTGCATTATATGAAATTACATGCTGTTTGCCTAGGCCTAACTTTATAATTCTGTCAAGCTCTGACCTCATCCACTTCATAATAATAACACAATGCAGACTGACTGTGCAGTTGTGCAGGCATTATACTGCTAAACTGTCAAACTAGAAACGCACTGCATCGGAAAAAAATCGCAAGGGAAATTTGCATGAAAGTTTCCCACAAACTTGAATATGATAAGGGTAACAATAATTAGTCAGCAACATGTCTCCGAGTCTCGAACACACTGTAGTGCAATTCTTTTCCGTTTACATAAAATCAAATCATTACAAACTGCAAGGTAATTCCAGTTCATCAGGAAGACCACTAAATCAAAATTATTCATACTTGATAATCAGTTGGTATAAATCAGATTTCACACAGTAAAATAAAAACTACGTAGTAGACAGTCTTATGCGTAATATAAAGCGAGGAGGGCAATAAGTATGGAAAAGGTCAAATTGTTATACTTTGCCCAAACAGCCCCGGAAGGAAATATAGGCTCTACTAAAAGGAGCTACTCAATATCTTTAAAAATATCCCTGAGTTTAGTGTGAGACTAACTAATTACTTAGTTAAGTTGATATCTGTTGTACATTTAATTTTCTTCCTCTTTTAATAATTCCTTGTTGTGGGAAGAAAGTCCGAATATTGACAGCTTATTTTGAAGTTCTTGACCTGAATAAAGGAACTTAGCTAAGGGCTGAATATTGGAAAATTCTGAAGAGCCTTCCAAATTTTTTCCTGATCAAAACCCATTTGCATTTCCTGCTACAATCGACGGATTGACATCTTGAAAAGAACTTCAGTTTATGCAACAGCATTTCATTCATTCGGACGACTAAAATGGGCATTTAATATCATGCCTGATTTGATCTGTTGCCTGTGATGCAAACATATACTAATTATGCGGAAGCAGTAGTTGTAGTTAGGGCTACTAAATGGCTAAAACCACAAAAATGATAAAATTTATTTAACCACAAAAATTATTGAATCCCATGGGATTCAATAATCTCTGGAGGTAGATTAAGATTAAGACAATAATGGAGTTAAAACTTGGAGTTAGCCACAGAAATCGCCCATTAAAACTAAGTTTGCAACTGCAATCATAAGCATATAAGTACAACCACCTCCGTATGAGTACTTACAAAGTACGCATACTTGTAAAAGTCAAAATCACTTCTGTGAGAGCTCGTCAACTTAAACTTACGTAAATGAATTTCACTCCATTGCGTTCCCATTGTCGAATTACACCTAAAGTGTTAAATCTTGAGTAGTTTTAACGGAAGTGTGCAACTTCAACAGCACCACTCAAATAATAATATGTATTAGTAAAGTCTGAGGCTTGTAAGTTACGAGTGAGTCGAATAAGTCAGGACTATTCACTTTACAAAAAAATTGCTATATAGAATAATTCATCTCTACTTACTACTCTTATATAAAGGTGGGAGGGTGGATGGAATGGAAACCGAGCAAAAAGCCTAAAAAGATTGGGTAGACCGAATCGAAAGAAAGATCATTGTTGTAAATTGGAAATTATTGCACACGCAAAACTTTATTTAACTGTCATGTACATGTAAGTCCATTGCATCTGTCTGCCCGAGAGTAATTTAGTACACTTCTGCAAATTCTCTCACTTTCCATGACGAGATTTCAACATTTCCTGAATTTTTCATACCGACACGCAATCCCAAACTGTCATAATCATTTGTGTGTGGATTATAATCCGAAAATGATTTTTAGTAACAAAAAAGGTAAAAAAGGAGAAACAAATATATATTTTGATTTATAGATTAAGTGAGACTTTGACTCTGCGGGGTTACAAGGATTGTGTGAATCTTGTGTATGGTTTCTTCCTTAATTTCATTTGAACATGAACAATCTCACCTGACTCTCTACCTGCCTGCAGATAAAGCATTTGAAATCCATCTACAGCTTGCACTTAACCATAATTTTTTTGCCACCTTTAGTTTTACTTGAAAAGTCAATCGCATGAATTTGTGAACCTTTTGCACTTGAATGAATGTGTATGTGGAGAAAAATTTCATAAGGAAAAAAGGTGCATGAAATCCAATCTAGTATTTAATGCAGTGGATCTTAAACAAAAATGCATGTCTACCATGCACTTATGCACTTCACTTTGTAGTGAGGGAAAGAAAAATCTATCTCGGCAGTCAAAGAGCTTTCCTCGTCACAAAAGATGAAGATTCATTGCAGGACGGACCTTCTCTTTTAAACCAAAAATTCAAGTGCATACTCGAGCTTTGCAATAGAATACCCCCCAGGGGGCTCTTTTAAGGAAAACCAAAAAACTTTATGAGGATTTTTTCTAATAATTTGAGCTGTGCTTTGTGTCACTCATTATTCAAGTGGACGTATGTCCACTTCATCCAGACTTGAGCATCACTACTTTTCACTATTAAATGCTGTTATTTCCCTTGGGGAAAAATAATTCGTTTTGTCCACTAATTTATCATTCTTCATCAAATTCATCGGCTCGTCTGCAGCAACACTGAGTACAAGACTAATAGACACATATTCAGTTTTCCCCCTTTTTACTACATTCTACGTTCACAGGTAGGAAAACAGTTCCTTTCATCCACCGAAAAGTCTGGCTACCACCGCGACGACATTCACCAAAAGTGCATCTCACATTTACCTCTAGTTTTGTCTATTCGTCTGTCATGTCTGATGTCCTTCTGTTCTATAAAACACCGCTTGTTAGAGTCTGTAACGCCAATTCACGAACATCGTTTGGATCTCACCACTGTACAGGGTGGTGCATAATCTTTTTTTCTCCCCTTGTAGTATAACCTAGGGGTGGTGCTAAGAAAGAAGTGAGATACACTTCTTTCAACAAAACAAATCTTCACATCATATTTGACTAAATTCACGGATTTTTTTTAGATCGCTTTTCAAAAGCCGATCCAATCGATTTTGGAAATTTAGGTACCAATTCACGGTCTATGAAAAGCAAAACCTATGGGCACGGATTTTGAAAAACGATATCTCAAAAATCCATTAAAATTAGGGAAAACTGAAGAATAGATGACCTTCTATAGATTGAACGCATTCTCTAGATAATGCATATCTCACAACTTCCTTGGCAACCCCTGGGTAGGCAGCGAAGGGGGATGGAAACAGGTTCTGCATCCCCCTGTACAAGCGTTGAGGACTTGAGGAGAATTTAAATCCGATGCATATTTTAAAGATACTCTCAGCCTTTGTATGATGGACACAATTGTCAAAATGCTACAGTAAAACATTTCAGAAGAGAAGCAAACTAGGGAAAGTTTAAATATAAACTCGAGGTTATACATTACAAATGACGAAAGACTGGTAGCTGAGTTCATGAGACGGACAAGAAATCGTTCTATTTCTTCCATTGTTTGTCAGCAGAACTCATGAATGAAATGTGTTAGTAAATGCATACGAAATGCATAGCGTAAATCATGTGGAGAGAGCAAAGGTGTACAGAACGCTAAGTAGTTAAACTAAACAACTGAATCCATTAGAAATTTTTGTCGCATCTTTTACGGATCAATGAACTCATGAAACCCTGGATGAAAAAGAGGTGATTGATTGATTGATTTTTTTAACTTTTCGTCAACATTCCTCATAAAGATGGAGTGAAAGGGTCGCACCAGATTAAGTAATATTTGGACTCACATCAGGTAACATTTCTCTATGGGAAATATTGAATATTGATAGAGGTTAGTTGTCTTGTCATGTCTAGGAAAATTTCATGATATCATGTGGTAAGTCAAATGAGCATTGCGAAAATTACCGTTAAATGACAAGTTATTTGTTATGTGGTAAATATTGTCAAAGTTGTACAGATCAACCATATCAACATTGTCAAAATTGTACCTTACTTCTCAAATCATATATGTATATTGCCAAAAGTTGTGAAGGTCAGCCATTTTGACATTTTCAAAATTATTGCCAGAAGTCCAGTTATTTATCATGTGATAAATATTGTCAAAAGTTGTAGACGTACAACATTGTGAGCACTACTGTCGAATGTCACGGTTTCTCTCATGCGAAAGATATTGTCTAAGGTTTTCTTTGTCAGCCATTCTGGCATTTATCAGGATGATTGTCAAATGTCACATTTTATGTCATGGCAAGGATTTTGACCTTGGCGGCATAATCCACGAGAGCAAATAGTCGGAGAAGTGTTCGGTCCGAGTTATAAAAGGGGACTTTCACCTCGACCGGCGTGATTTTTATTCCGTTTTAATGTGACTTTTTTTTTCACTTTGTTGCAGTGTTTAGTTACCTTCTGTAGATAATGAGTCGTAAGTGTTATTTAAACTCTTTTAATGCGAAACAATTAACCCAAGACTGAAAATAGGTATTACTAGTAATCACGCACACAGTTGTTGTCCTAAGGTCGAGGGGATTTGAAAGTCTTCCAAGCGCCATGCAATCCTAATGTGTAACGCGCGCTGGTTTACTGAACACGAATTATTACCGCTGTCTCGCAGTATCTGTGTATATGAATTTCTCTTGGGTGGGACTTAACGATTTTCTCAATTACCACACAGTTTTAGATAAATTTAAACTTGGGATGCCACTTCCAAGTAGATATCTGACAAACTGTACTCGTTAGCAGCCTTCGAGACTTCACACGGGCAGTTTCATAGACTATTACGTCGTGAAGATACATCCCCTGCTAAATTGACTCCGAGAAATATGGATTTGGTGTCACTTCGAAGTCCAAATGTGAAGGCAATCAATCACATGTATGTATATTATGGATCACCTGCCATATATTTTCGCCAATTTGAAAATGAACGGTACCCAAAACCCGGGATGTAAGTTGACCTTATAGAGAAAGTAAGATCACCTTATGAGATCAATCTAAATTTTTCTCCAAGATTGGTCTTCCAATTAAATTATAGTGTTTTTTCACGCGCAACAAATTATGCTCATTACGAACTTAATGAACCAATCAATACTAGCTAGTAGTGACATATTACTCGTTCGTTACAGATGCTTTTGATAAAGCGACACTGCTAGACTACCTTCTTGGCTTGGCTCGCTACTTTACATTTTAATACTTATTTGTTTACTCATTTATTCAACACTCCGTGGTTCTGTGGAATAATTATGACGATTGCTAACTAAATGACAATCAGAAAAATATCTTTCGAGTTGAATTTGTTTAATTGATAAATGAATAACCAGATAGTGGAAAATGAAATAATTCGAATTACTCTAGCATTTAAAACGTCGAACAATAGTTTAATCGCGGTGGTCTGTCTTAAAATCTAAACAGCCCATCTTGCATAACGGAAAGTCATCCCTCACAGTAAGCATGTCTTCCGTGCCTGCCGTCTGCCAACATTCAAGATTACTTCACCTTTGCGCTTTGGTGCTAATAAACACTTGGAGTTAGCTGGCATTGTGTGAATGAATGATTCCAACCCTTACGTGGCCTTAGCGAATACCTGTACTAATTACAATACAATGGATTGGTACGACCATTTCAAGTAGTCGTGTAAGTCGTAGTGTGGGCATTTCTTGCAAAAATTTACTTAATACTGGTACTACATAAGGCTGTGGGCAATGCAAATTCAAACTTAACGTAACAACAATGTAATGTTGGTTATAATTCTGTAATGACTTGACTTCCACCAGTCAGTCAGTCAACATTCATTCGTTGAGAGTCCAAAAAATTGTTTAAGACAGGTTTTCTATCAACCCTTCCGTACATATAATCCCGGACCAACAGGTGCAAAAAGTCAACTTTACCTTGTTGGCAACCAGCTCACAAGTGGATAATTCGGTCAAATGCTTATGGGTGCACCATCGCATCGTCTTTCACCATAATCAACCGACGACCGACTCACCAACCTATCAACTTGATCATCCTCGTCAAAAAAGACAAGACAACAAATTTTTCGACGAACTAACTAAAGTATAATTATGATTGTCTTGCTCTTGCTGCTGCAGGACCACGCTGCCAATCTTATATGAGCCGGCCGAAGCCATATCTTTGTGTCTACAACATTTGAAAAGGGGGTCAACGAGCCTGGGGGGAAGGGTCAACCACATTAATGCCGCTTGCCAGAATGGTTTGACAGGGTAGGATATAGGATATGAATTGAAATTGACCCTGCAATGTTCAGAGTTCAGAGTCAGGGTATTATTTTTGCAGTGCAGATGAGTGCAACATTACAAATATGTGCATGACACGGCATCATCTTAGTAAAGAGTCTGGACAGTGATTTTTTCCCCTCAAATTATTATTTCTTAAAAACAACGGTAAAGGGTAAAATGGTAAATCGTAAACCATAATGCTTAAAAAACACAAGTCAAGGTATTCAACTTGATCATGTGCATGGAAGAACTCTACTCGTAGTTAGTCATTCATGAGTAATGACAGTCAAAAACAATGCAGTGGGTTTTTTTAGTGAAATCCCTCATTTCAAATTGTATAATAAAAAAACAAAGAGTTAGAGGACGAACAAAAAAAAAGACAAACACGAGTGACGACCGATCCGCATGACCTATTCATGAGATTTTTCCCTAACTCCACGTGTGTGCCTTTGAAAATTATTGTGTAATGGGGAACAGGATGTCGGCGTCGGCGGAGGAGTAGAATTCATCATTTAAACGAAATTAAATCCCGTTTTTTTTATCTTAATCTTTTTGGACACCGTAAAAGCGAGGCAAGTTGAAATTAGTCAAGTTAAGTGTGCAATGGGGGGAAGTTAATTAAATTTATTATGGAGTTCTAAAACGAACACGGCTACCTACCTACCTAGTAGTCTATGATTATAAATAAATGGAGGTCATGCTCACGAAATTATGCATGTTTACGTTTAAGTTCGCGTTGCACATTCAAATTACATTCATCAAATTTGTTCATCTTACACACAAACAATAATTAAAACGAATGAGTGTACTACAGAAGTATTCTATTGTTATTGTCGCAATGCCGTTACTCTTACTACTCTTCAGTGGCTTAGTGGCCAATGCAATACAATCTGCCGTTCAAATTACTGTCTAATCTAGCAGTTCATAATTGCCGAAAAGTCAACCATACAATTTGTGCAGTATAATCGGTAATCCTCAAATCGGATTTTATACATAGACTTTGGAAGTCATAGGAGTCCTGCGCAATTGCAATGCTATTTTACGACTCACAGCTTCACTTCGTCAGAACTAATCAATTCAGAGCGGAATGCATTCGGCAATTATACTTATCGCAAATCAGTTAATATGACAAAAATGTATACCTCTCGGGCACAAATACCCAGAATGGGGTCTTGAGAATCATACGCGGCATCTATTTTTTTATTAACACAAGTGCAACTTGCACCTCGTCAGAGACGTGGAGACGAAAATGGATTAATTGGTGGAGACAATCTTTTTTTGGAATTTTAATATATGTTTGAGACTCCCGTGAATAGAAGAGAAGCTTTAAGGGTTCAACACAAAACTGGTGACACCAACTTTCGAAGTTCATTTGCGAACATGCATCAATTGGCCTATTATTTGACTTATTGCCTGCGACACATGCATCCGCCTTTAATTTTAGTTTTAGTAATTTTGAAATCCAAGCGAGAATTTGTGATTGTGTGGGAGAACAATAGATATTATTTTAGTATGTGGTTAGATTGTAGGAAGCTGAAGGAGTTAGGTTAATTAGACGTTATATATGGAAGTTAAGTTGAGAGTCGGTCGTTGAGGTCCTTGAAATCGGTGAAATCCCAAGGAGAGCAGCAAATCTAAAGGTAAGACAGAATGACTGAATGACTGACTACCCGACAGCTCCACACACACTTAACTAAAACAAAATAAATGTTATCTCTAGAGAAAATTTCCATTCGAATAATAATATGTAGTTCGAAGTTCAGGAACGCGCAACGCATCAGAACATGGTGCACTTGGAGACACACCCTATGTAAGAATAATTGACTTCACTTCAAGACAATTAAGTCATGCCGAGATTTTTTGGCTTTCCATTGTGTTGAACATTCCATGACATTGTCAAGTGCAACTACAACACATTATAAATTTATTTAGTTCAAATCTCTCAAGATTTAAGTGTGGAGCAAGGTTACTGGTAGTTCGGACGTGGCAGACGATTTCACGACTTCATGCATGCTATGAATGACATGCACCGCAACAGCATTGCACGCAATGAATGACGAGCAATTATTCGGCGGCACATACCCAACCAAATAAGAATCAAATTTGACTTTAATCAAATTAAGCTTGTAATAGTTTCGGATGAATGAGGGAAAAAGTTTAAAAACCTCAGAAAAACTATTCTAATTGAGATGCAGTGTCTTGCATATGTATTCGTCACAACCACAATGACTACAAGTAGTGTGCGTACGGAGCTGTTCTATTTTGATAAATTAGCCAGAAATCTGAATCTGAATGCTTCAGAACCT
Source organism: Protaphorura glebata (assembly GCA_034694305.1). Classification (NCBI taxonomy): domain Eukaryota; kingdom Metazoa; phylum Arthropoda; class Collembola; order Poduromorpha; family Onychiuridae; genus Protaphorura; species Protaphorura glebata. The sequence goes on along the minus strand of JAQFYE010000176.1, from coordinate 13,213 downwards.
ACAGGGTGTTGAGGTTACCCGTTACAATCCAGTTCCTTCCTAGCTAAAAACTTTCACATTTTATCGAAATTATTTCAGAGCTACAAGAACGAAAATATTGTTTGCTAATTTCCATTTCACACTCACAATTCGCAAATCGTAACTGAAAACAGTGATTTTATTCAATATTTTCAAATCCTTTATTTCATTCATTCATTCCTCTATTTCAACCTGAAATTCGTGATGAGACTGAGCCTGGCACTCATGGCTGTGTTGTGATACCCAAGAAATACGAAGGATGTCCAGTTTTGTTGAAAAACAAACAAGTGCATTAAAAATGACACCACCACAAATTATCTCAGCGGGTTGCATGGAATAAACAAGGCACAACCACAAAAATGCCAACTACATACATAACTCCACTCCGCCCGCAGTGCCAATTCTTCCGTGAATGAATAGATGTCAACGTCAACATAACCGGAGGTGCGATTTTTCATTAACAAACAGCAAAGCAAACATCATTATCCATCAAGAAGTGATTTCGAATCTAGGATTTGTAAAACTTTATTTTTTTATTTTTTTTTATTTGCGCCAGCACCCAACAACCCTCGAGTTGACTGCATCCATGCACCATAATAACATAACTTATTCATGTTTCACTATTGACTATTAATTTATGTGTCTGTATGGTGACTGATGCATCATACTCCTAGCTCAAATGACCTTCTGGGTGCAGAAAAGAGCCTGTCCTGACGTTACTGACTTAACGGATCTCTCGTGTCCACCCAAAGTTACCGCACTTAATTGACATAACTGCAAAGTAATCCTTTTTCCTCTATTGTAGTGTCCAACCAAATACAAAAATGCAAATGCAGCATGATCTAACTAATGTAATATGCATGAGTGACCGTGGCTACCTGGCTCTGAAGTCATCATGTGCACATTAAACATGTATAATGATTTTGCATAAAAATTTTATAGCTACATACACTACTCTATTTTGTTTACAAAATAAACCTCAACAGACACGTAATTGTTTTTAAAACGTCTGGGTGCATGTACGATGGACTACACATCTGGGAAAAAATAGCAAGGTTAATTTTTACATGAACACCTTAAAATGAAATTCTCCATTTTTTAGTGTTTAATTATTTAGGGTTTAAGGAATTTTAATTTTTTTTGGAGCAATACTTTGTACAGGGTCACGTATAATTCTTTTCCCCCTGCTGCGGCCCAATGTGGGTGAGTCGGACAAATCCTGAGATACTCATTTGGTAGAGAATATATAATGGAGGATCTAGGGAGCTATTCCGCTTTAATATCCGACGCACATAGCGGCACATAAGTAAACATCGGTGTGAAACAACGGATTTTTAAACGTTCAAGTCATTCAAGTACAATTCAAGTCATTTTCTAAAAATTCGTCGTATCTTATTTGGTATACTTTTATGCAATTTTTGAAATTTTAGGGCAGGCATATAAAGGGGCAAATGATACATACGTGGCCCTGTAGATAAATTTCTACTTCGTAATATCTTCCTTACACAATAAACTGCTGGAAAAAAGGCGTCTAGGTAATTAATTTAAAACGTCAAGATGTGCGATGACGGACCACGTAGATAAATACAGGAAGGCTAATTTCCATGCCGAACCTGAAATTAAGTTCTCACCTCAATCAATTTAGATATTAATGAACTCAAATTTTCCCAGAGACTTACACAGAAGGTCGATGTGTGCGGAAAAGCAACCCTATACTTCAAATAATTATTCCATTGTGGTTAATTTGAGTATTTAATAATTTTAGATTTCCCATACATTTATTCAAATTCTTAACAATTCCACAAACCTAAAGAATATGTGTATTTCCCCACAAATTCTTTTCAATGATCAAACAGTACAGCGTGTTCCCCTTTCATTTCTTAAAACCATAATTACCAGACTCACACATTTACTATTTACTGCGTATAAAATAAAAGTCAAAACCTGCACGACAAAATGACATGTCGTGGACATAAAGTGCTGTCCAAAAACGTACAATGCAATACGATCCATACCGCATGCAAAATTCAATTAGAATATCTTATCGTCGCTATGACTTTAACTCAGTTCTGCTGACCATGCATGACTACTGTGACTGACTGACACGGTGCCAAGTTCCTTGCAAAATCTGGGCAACCAATTAATTCATAACTAATGTATGGAAATTGTCTTTGGACCAAAATTCTAGTTCTGGTTTGTTCTGTCTGTGGTACTTTCCATCCAAATGCACATTGTTTATGCATTATGCAGTCGATCTATCCGCTATAGTTACATTAGTATATACTGCTGAGTGCATGGAATGGGTGAGTGAGTCTTAATTGCAAATAATTAACGACAAGGCTCTAAACTTGACTGAAAATTGGGTGTGCACGAACACAATGTAAATGAAAATCATACACACAATGTATGCAGGTAGCCCATATAACCCTTTCACTTTTTCTTTTGTTACAAATTCACGTTCAAACAAAATCCACATTGGCTATAAACTTTACAAGCAAGCAAGCAAGGATTATCTCTCACCTACATTATAATATTAACTGCAACTACTACATTCGACGCTGAAATGTGAACAAAATGACTCAGTGTAAGCTATATTGTCGTATTATTAAGTACGACAAGCAAATTGCGGGTTTTGCAAGTTGGGTTAAGTTGAACATGTTATGCACTAGCCCTGAGTCCAAGTACTAGTCCCGAGTAAAATTGGGTAAACATCTGTGGTCATTGTAAGTACATAACGTAAGAGTACAAGAGGACAATTTCTCTTAAGGCTATTCATCGTTTTACCATTTTAACATGCTTTTCTCTGGTCTTGGTTACTTTTGACGTTGATGGATGAGTGACGACTCAAGCACAAGGAATTCAAAGTAAAGTGAGAGAGAATCACATTAGAGAGTAATTAATTTTCTACCTCTTATCGTACCAGGTGAGTACACACAAAACTCCTTGTTCAACTTTGAAGCACGGCTCCTAATTCTTTGGAACACGCGCTGCTATGGTGGTTGTGGTGACATGTATTACGGAATACGACAGGAACAAAATCATTCCTAGGTCCATATTTGTACAATCCGACGTTTAAACTTACAGTGGCTTTAGTATGAGCTCTCAGATCAAAGTAGGTGATGATTAATCAGAGTTAATGAGGATTGGATGCATGGATGAACAATTGGAGGATGAGATGAGTTCCCAGAATCTCAAGAAGTTAATTACAAGGGAACACATCCAACAGAGGTCTGGAATTTAGACCCAAGAAAATTCTCAGAGTTGAACTTTCCGAGAATCAGTCAAACTGACTTCTCATAAGAAATTCAAGACCACGAGTGCAGTCTTGTGCTTCAGTGCGCGTAAGAGAGGTCATCCTGAATAAGGTGTAACTTGAGTGGATTATAATTATAAAAATATGCAGGATTGTCGACAAATAAAAAGGCTCCCTTAATTAGTTCTAAGTCAACAGTATTACGATCTTCGATATAATTAACTCATGGCTCAATAATTGCCGGCAAATTAACTCAATTTATTGCATGGCTTCCCGTGATCCAAGTCATGCCAAATCAAGGTCAATTAATTACAGTATAAGTGATATTTGAACATATTGAGAATGAGTTTCCGTTGACCTTCCTATTTCTTGACTGTCCAGTCAATAAATCGAGTTAGTAAATAAATGTTGTACAATGGTACGAATATATGAATAAAGGAAGCAATAATTCAGCAGAGTAAAGTTCCATTAGTAAAATAACAATAGAAATCCAGAGAGGCTCGGCTCCAGATTGACTCCTTGTCAGCTCCACTATCTGCCCAAATGAAATATTATGCTGTTACAAAACTGTTAGTACTACAATAGAATTTGAAAATCAAAATCATCTTGATATAATTTATCAACAATTTATAATTAGTTTTAATTAAGGTATATTTGAGTCCCCTGTCAAGAAAGATAATATCAAAGATCAAGCTTGAATCTCTATACCCATATTTCTACAGCAGCCCGAGCAAACATGAAGGAATTTTTACAGAAACGCATCCCTTTCCTATAAAAATTAAATGTACGCACATTAGGTATCCCCATTCAAATAATAAATCGTGATTGTATATAAAATCAATTCAATTCTATCAAAGAGCCACCACTACTATTATAGGCATTCAAAATATGAGATGACTCAGAATTCCCATACAAAAACAATTAGATCTCAGACTAAGCGTATTTTGACCATGAGAAACTCAAACTTTACTCTATTCTGAAGTCAATTTGAATTCACATAGCAAAAGGAATAGTTATTAGAATTCTTATAATGAAGTATGTGTTCAGCTGAGAACAAAAAAACGGACCTGCCGCCAGGTATCATATCAAGTACATAATCCAGAGAGATTAGTTGGATAAAGTATAGCGGAAGTAAATATAATGTATAAAATGAATAACGACAAAACAAAGGATTGATATAAACTTAATATCTTATACAGCAATAAACCAGCGTGCGTACGACTTAAGACCAGAAGTCTAACTATGGGCAGTTAGTTAGTTAGTGATATGTATGTTTTTAATTTTTTTTGCAAACTCACTCAAAGGAAGAATTATTACGACTGTGAGCAATTAAAAACAAACATAATCTCAAGTCACTCACTTCAACCATGGTGAACACGTAATGAGGGGATTAACAATTTACATTTTTCTATTACACGTTAACCCGATGTACGCAGGGAAGAAAAAACTTTGTACCAGTAGTAATTCACAATTCCACATTATTCGTACATCGTTAGTCCGTAATGCAACGAGCAAACACTACAAGTTGTTTATTACGTAAACATAAATATTGTTTATTATGTATTCGGTATTACTATTATTATTAATAATAATAATACAACACATAAAACATAAAATAGAAACTATATAAAGTAAAGCACGGAAGAGAGGTTTTCACCTTCTTCACTCCTGCACCTGCACTGCGTTTCTATTTTATTTTATGTATTTTTTTCTCTCATTATTTTTATGTATTTGTGGTTGTAAACCGCGATGCGAGCATCACATGGATTTTCGCTTCGTTTGGTCCCTGATGTTCCATGGTGGTGATCTTGAGTAGATTTGCTACTTTTTTTTTTATTTCAATTTTTTCCATATCCGTCGTAGTACTTCTTCCGTATGAGTGGCACTTGCACTATTGCACTGCACTGGTGGATTAAACCAGTGCAGTGCAGTGCAATGGAATGGATGGATTGAGTCAAAATAGTGATTGCCACTGATTAATATGAATGAGAAGGTGAGTTCCAAATGAGCACTAAAGCGAGAAGAATCGGGCACATTCGCATTCTCTTGCTTCCTTCCTCCCATTTCATTACTCAAGTCAAAGATTTGTAATCTTATGGACTTTTTTTTTCTTACTAGACTTTAACAAAGAATGCAAAAATTTAATGCTAACACTTCCCATTCCATCCATCCTTTCGTCGTAGTCGTCCCAACCCATGCCATAACATTTAATTATATTTCATTCAACTTGACTCTCCTCAAGTATTCTAATTGTAAATTGTATTTCGCAACTACTTCATATGGAAGAAGAGGTCTTTTGTACTCGGTAAATTTATTTACAAGAGAATTAGAATTATTGGTCATTGCACGTGGTGGGAGGGCACGGGAGGTGACAGAGTCAGTCGTTCGTGGTAAAATGTACTATACGTGTGACACTAAAAGATCAGTTCAATGCACTCAAGATTTCGTCTATTACTCAAGATAAAATGGGTATCCATACATAAGGGAAAAATCGTCTAACATTCGCAATTACATTTACATTAATTCTTGTTTCTATCCGACATCTCACCTCCAGCCTCGGTAGAATTAAGTAAACATTATTCAACCAAGAAAAAGCGAACAGATTGTAAGAAATCTCGAAGGAAATAATGCAAGAAAGAGCAAGGGTCAAATAACACAAAACGGCAGATTTGAGTAAATTGCTTCATGTCTGGTGACAAATGTTGAAATGTTTGACCTCTCTATCTGAAAATATTAGTGACGGAGTGACTGTCTACGACTTCTGCATTGCATTGTTGGTGACACCCACATAGACAAAAGACAAAACGCGTCTCTCAATTTTTCTTCTAAAGCGTGATTTTGGTTGAAGATTGTGCATAGTTTTTTGTATAATAATAATTTATCCTGTTCAAGTAAATCAGCAGCGTCTGTCTACGTGTTTTAAATGTTTTTTTCTTCACCCAAGCTAGTCCAGCTTTCACCTCACCGCTACTACAATGAAATGAATGCCCTGTCGTCGTGTTTCGTCTAGTCTTTCCCATCAAATGACAATCTTGTCACGTTAGATTTCATCCTCAAGTCGAGGATGTCCTTATGAGGATGAGAATCCCCTCCGAGTGACACACAGCGTGAGTCTCATAACGTTTCCGCACTAAACATATCAGCACAACCTCCAGAAACAATTTCTAGGAAGGTAAAGTAAGAACATCTAACCAAATAATTAAAAATTATAAATAATAATAGAGAGATCCTATCCAATGTCAAGAGATAATTTGTCATTCCAGGAGACCGCCGCCAACGCGCGTCGTCGGGTCTCTCAACCGTCATATATACCATCATACAATACCATGCAGAGAAATGCAATAAATCAATATTAACGCAGATTCTTTTTTGGGGAAAAAACCTTCATATAGTATCCAAACCCTAATAAAGCCAGATTATTCCCTTTCCTGGAAGAAATATTACCAAAGTTATGGGAATAATAAAAAATAATTTAAATAAAATCAACGTTTATTTTCTAATGACTTTGACATCTCTTTTCCTCGCAAATGAGACCGGAGGTTGCATACGGCCCACGGCCGCTACCCACGCGATTTCTATGTTTATATCTCATCCCCTCCCGAATTTTAAAAGAAGGACAGCACATTAAAGTAGGCTAATAGATAGATTTACGTATGTACGCATTTATTAAAAGTGAACGCCGCCGTTGTACATAAAACATTGCAATCTGTAAAAGGGTAAAAGTACTCTACCACACATGAATGGATCTTAAGTATTTGAAATGTATTAATTCAATTCAAAGGTGTGTATCTTCTCTCTTCGTAACACTTTTCACAAACATCGCATCCTGAAGGTATGTAGTACTGGTGTAAGGCAAAAGGCAAGTTCATCGTATTGCAATTCTGTTGAGTAGTTTAGTTGCATTTGCAATTTTTGCTGCAAGCATTACTAATGGGAGAACAATAGGATGTGATGTGATAGGCGGTCACCACAAAGTGTAGTGGATCTGCCACTGGGACTGAATACTGATATGGTTTGAATTGGATTTTGTTGTGGGGATGCAGTTTCTTGTACCTTGTACTTGGAACAACAAACTACCACCGAATATCTTGGATTACTACGACCACTACATACAATGAAACAAGACAAGGACAAGACCGCATTCCAATGACGACAACTCAACTTAGAATCCGATATATGAGACGAGATTTTCATCCATCGACAATTTGAAGACGAAAAGAGAAATGAGCACGAGAACAAGTTTATACATAGCAACGTACAGGTCGTCTTGATTCTTTACTACTGGGCTACTAATAAAACGCAGAGGTTAATTGAGTGGATAATTAAAAGAAGAGAATATAATGACAGACAAGGCTTTTAATGACTCCTGGATTTGGCTTAGAGCAGGAGGGCCAACAAAATTGTGCATGATATAACTTGGACACAAGGGGTGGGTTGAGATATGCTAGTGTGCACAACTCTGATGACTCATCCATGGCTGCTACTGGAATTGACCTTCCGGGATGAAACTCAATTTCTGTGTAAACACCTGACTCTACCAAACTTTCAGGTCTAATCCCACTGAGGCGATACATTTCCATATTTAAAGAGCCATAAGACAAACACAAACAAATTAAAAACCATATAATCCGAGAAAATAGATTAAGGTGGTTCAGGAAAAGCGAATGAATCCTTTCTAAAAGCATTTTCTTAGAATTTGACCGACAACGTATGGTCTTAATGGACCTGACAATGGATGAGCTGGCCAATGAGGAACGACAGTGTGATATTTATATCACCCTGAGTTCATAAGTAAAAGCCATAGGGACCATACGAAGACCAGACAAACAAGAATGACAAGGAAAAGGAGTGACAAAAATAACAATGAGCTGACTGGACTGAATTTCAGTTGAACTGAACTGTAACCCCTTGCCTTTAATTCATGTGAGCTATTTTGGATGATAAAAGGAAGTCTTTGAAGTAATATTTAAGTACAAGTGTCTCTCCTTCCCCGTGGATAAAATTGCTAATGCTTCGGGCTCATCTCATCGTCTTCGTCGTCATGATCATTTCTCCGACGACGAATGAAAATATGACTATGACATGAATTGAAAAGGCACACACACACACACTAACAACAGCACTACAAAAGTAGTACAATTATTTTTGTGTTGCATTTTGCATTGTTCCATTCAGTCAAACAAAATTGAAATTGGAATGCAAATTGCAGACATGAAATGAAATTGAGTTGAGGACACGGACATTAGAGTAGAATATGTGGGTGGGAGAGCAGGACCATTGGATGTTTAATAATACTTGCTAAAATTGGGCATACATTAGTTGTGTATAAAATAAATTGAAAAATATATTCCACATTATCATTTATGATTATCAAAAAAAGTGATGCAGAGTGAATGCAATGCCATTTCAGCCTACGATTACAAAGAACGAACACATGGTTACAACAATTAAACTAACACACCCAATCCATTATGCGGCAAAGTCGACACAATGGATCACCACAGGTCCACTACGTTATTTTGGCAAAAACCTTCATAACTCAAACTCAAATTAGCCAAGTGCAAAATTTATAGGACGAGCTGGACAGGTTGTTATGTTATGACTCGATTTTTTAAACCATTCAGCCTTTTTCCTCAAGGAAGTACTTGCTCTTCAGTATTATGGTGATTTTTTTATGGATGATCGTGTTAGCCAGGATTTGGGAAGTATTAAGTACAATTACGCACTCCCGTGGCAATAAGTTTAAAGCGCAGAAAAAATACTATTAAGTAGTGTTAGTAATAAAATCCTAGCAAATGTGACATCAGGAATGCAAACCAAAAACTCGTAAGATTATCAAATGAAGAAGATTTTTTAAATAAATTACAGGATTCATTTTGCAGAATTTCATAACAGGCCTCTGTGTAGATTTCTGGCGTGAGAAAAAAACTAGAATCGAAACTCTGACAATGAGTTAGTACTGAACTTAGTACCCTCAAGACTCCATAATTATTTTCATATTAATTAAACATTTTAAACTCAATCTTGCTGGGTGATATTCTGAATCGTAAGTATTATTCAAAAGTGTAAATAGGCGAGACCAGATTTTCATAAAAAAATAAAAGTTATATTGTTATTATCACAATCTCCTAACAAATCCTCCAATTTTATACCGATTCAGGTTTATTGGTGTATATGGTGTATACAACAACAATAATAACAACACACCCTATGCGAACTTGTCATTTTATACTAAAAGTAGTTTTAAGAATTTAAGAGTAACGATTTGAAAATGTTACAAAATGTGAAACGGACTCATGTCGTTTGTGAATTGCCTTGTAAATTGTAATGGTGATATATGTAGCAAACTGAAAGTTTCTTTAGTTTCTTCCTTGAACTGAAAAAAACCATGGAATTTATTTTGAAACCTTTTCCTCCTTGAATCTGAAGACCTCACTGGTGGACAATAAATCAGACGGTGAAATTTTCGAAGCCGTCACCTTTTTTTGTTTAGGTGTTGGTGGTGTCCATTTCCGAGTTTCCCGATTCCTTAACGATAGGGCTCCGCTCAACTCAATGTTTACAATGAAGGGTCCCAGGGTCCTAACTTCTGGCTATTCCTTACATAAATCCACATGGAGCATTACAATTACCAACAGCACCGAAAATATATCTCGGATTACGAACTTTAGAAAACTTGACTAATTTCATTCCCAAGGAACGGAACGGTTTTCCCATGAAATACACTAATACCAGACGCAAACGTTTCAGTTCAGTTTGTAATGCATGGATTGGATTTAATTTTTCATTTTCTATGAATGGACGGAGAATTCGAGAAGCCAGTTTGGTTTTTCGTGTCTGTTATCCACTTGTCGGAACATGTACTTGTTCTGGAGAAACTAGTTTTTTCACCGGTCCGGTTGTCGTAACGTAAACAGTCATAAGGAAGGCAGGGACAAGGGGGAATGCACCCGGGAGATTTCGTTGAATTGAAAACACTTGTTGAATCCTTGTATCCATTATCCATCTCATGCATGCCTACGAAACCGTATATAAAAGCTCGTAAAGTGAAACCACGATATGGACACTAAACCGACCAACCGACCGACTTTCATGTCTTTATCTAACCCCACAACGTAAAATCCCTCGTCAATCTTTCCCAACTCAGACACATAAGGCATTTATAGGTTTTTAGACCAATCAAAAGAGTTGTAGTTTTTTCCCAACTCGTCTTTAGATTTCTGGCGACTCTAAACGCCAAAACAAACAAGAATGGAATGGATGATTTAACCCTTTGGCATAAAAATAATTTTGACCACACACTTACGAACGCTCAAATGTTGAAAAATCCAAATGGAATGGAACCAACAAAGGACTGAAATAAAGAATGCTCATAATAATAACACATGATAATTGGGAAACCCTAAGCCGGCCTGGGAAGGTTACTCGCTACGAGTCATCTTCATCAACCCAGATTACAGTTGGTACAGTCAGTATAGTTGGGTCACCTCTCAAGATGACAAATGCATGGGAAAATTTGAGTTGAGTTTAAGTGGAATTTCACGGTGACTCGATTATTCATTCTAGACTAATTGTGATGATAAATTTATATAACTTATGGTTTTTGGTTGAGATTGCGCAAATAAAATTGTCGAGACAAACAAAAATGTGTCTCCCTATATGTAATTGATGATTAGATGGAGGTTATGGTTGACGGTAAAATTGCAAAACGTAACTTGAAGTTGAAAGTGACAACAGAAGTTGTCTGTAAAATATTTAAATGAACGTATGGAAGAGATTGTTTCTGTTTTGGAGTGTTTTTCGTGAACATTACTAGAGGCGTAAACGGGTCAAAATTATAGAAAATTGCTCACCTAGGGAATAGGGAAACTTTGCGTTAGCGAAAACCGGAAATTTTCATTAAAACACAGCAAAATCTCATCATTTTGAGCTGAACAAATGCTGAATAAATTGATATGTTACGAATTTTTAACAGCCGGGTTCGGGTTAATAATCTTGAATCAGGATCTGGCCGGGTCTTGAAAATTAAAATAAAATTATCCAGCCAGAAAATTTTAGGAAAATGTACACTTGTAATTCCTACTGATTGTATGTGTGTAGTTAAGTTACAAACCCAGTCCTGAAAGAGGTGACGAAAGCACATACATAAAAATCACAAAATAAAGGTAGATGTCTTCACAGAGGAATCAAGATATAGCCTTGGAAATGAATTAAATGAAATGACCTAACATAGATTTGTTTGGTTGGTTGTTAATGACTTGACTTAACTTGACCGTCATAAAAATTAAAGTAGCAGTAGTTTTTAGTATAGTAACACTTCATGGGAATTGAACAAATGTTAAGTAACCCCGTAAGGAACAAAGTAATGCAAAGTTCCATAAAATAATGGAGTTGAACATTTTTATACTGATTTTTGGAGACAAATGTGAAAACATGTATGCGTCCATATTATTATTATTATTTTGCCTGTTTGTTAACATTCAACATCTTGGGAAAGACAAAGGAAATTGTGCAAAAATTTTCAAACACCACGCACATCCTAGTGAAAAACAATGACGACTGTGTGAACAACTTGAAGTACTTTAATCAAATCTCTCTCTTGTTTATTATCAAGTTGTTGCCCTGTCCGTCCGTTCTTTGTCAAACAATAATATTCACTTTGTTAGAAATAAAAATTAATATTATTATACCGCTCTCTAAAATAATAATGCAAATTATGTTCTGTACACAATACATGGAAATTACTGCTGTTCAATGTATTCGTGCCGTATAATCAAGAATTAGCGTTTATATTACTGTCCCGGTCAAACAAAAACAAAAATTGACCCTGAAACCATCCTGAAGTAGCTGAATGTATGTCATGTCTAGGAGCATATTTTTAAATCCTTACTCAGAGATGCTAATACTATAAATATGCAAATCCAAGAGTAAATAAACAATTCCGAAAGTGCTAACTTTGTATACAAATAATATAAACGTCACGCAGACATGGCACATGATATATCAAAATTCTTCAAATGTGTCTTACCTTGTCGTCAGTCGTTATCAGCCACCGGAATTCCAAAATCCACAATATGTATAGATTGTATATTTTATCCGATGAATAATTCAACACAAATTGATGGAATCGTCAAAATTCAAACGAAATCTCCGAAACAATTGAAATCCGGTGTACATATAAGATCCGAATCACTTAAAAATTTGAACAGACAAAAAACTTTCACAATATATCCGAAATCTGGTTGTCACAAATCCGTGCACTTATCGGGACGGGAATTGTCCAGAAAACTACATATTTGACTGGTGGATCGAACTGATTTTGTCTGTTATGTTTAAATCACTAGTTGTCAGAAAATGAGTGTTTGGCTGAAATTGGAAGAGACGTTTTGAACAAACGTGTTGCGTGTTGAAAGTCAGAATTGGAACTGAGGAGGAATGAGGTCTTGGAGAAGTACTGAGATCAGGTCCACTACTACGATCAACTACAGCCACTGGCTCCACACCTTGCCAGTGCTTTCAGCAGTGCTCAATAAGTACATCCAACAACGTGGTACTCATACTGCACTTTCCTCAAGAATATTGCCAGTATTTTTAAAACATTCGACAGATTTACATCCAATCCAAAACATTCAGCATATTAATCGCTGTTTTTTAGATGCAGAATCGGAAATAATTCCAGAACACTAAAAAACACTGGGTGCATTATACTCTGGATTTGTTATCTATCCTGAACTGTGCAAGGATATCACACAATATTTTTCAAATAATGGCTTATCGTTTATTTCTACGAGGGAGAAAGTCCCCAACCGTGCTACGCAGGTTCAGAGTTCACCTCATTTTGCCGAATGCATTACTGCACTATCACTAACAAGGTACACTCGCGACCTGCCCCCTGCGTTTAGCAAGCGGACCCAACTTTTTGGGTAACTTGGGTCACCCAAA
>JAQFYE010000175.1:0-49522 GCA_034694305.1 Protaphorura glebata | reverse complement strand
AGATCAATTTTGCTGTCAATTTAAGGACCTATCTTGTATGGGGGTTTGATCTGAATAAATACAAATACAAATACAAAGACACCATATCGCATTTCGTTGAACAAGAACGACATGCATGAAAAGACCACCCTAATTTTCTTGCCATAGGTAGAAAGTTAATGAAGAGGTGCCCTCTCTGTGCCGTCTGGAAAACAGTAGCTTTTCGAAGGAATTTCAAAGTTTGGAGTCTAATTTCTGTAACAGAAATTTATTAAATTTCGTACGTTCGAAAGTTAGAACGTTAAAAACTAAATATTATTTAGTTTTTTAAAGAGAGTTGACTGGTAGGAGTAAGAACCAGTGCGTCGTATACTAATGTTATGATTTTCCAAAGGTTGTTTTCCTTGGTGCACTGGAACTGACTAAAAATTGACAATCTGCTATCAATCGTCGTTCGTGCGGAATTTTTGCAGTAGTTTTCTTAGAACTAGAACCGAGGACAATTAGTGAAGTTATAAGATGGGGGCGACTGGAGGGGCAAAACGAGGTCGTGGTCGTGGACGGGGAAGACCCAGAGGTCGTGCACGCGGGGGACGAGGGCCTGGACGTCCAAGGAAGAATATGGTAAAAAAATATAATTAATTGTATATTAATTATATATTAATTAATTTAAAATTTAAACTAACCTTAACATATAAAGTAAATGTGTTTTTTAATGATTTAAGGTAATTGAGAGCGACGAAGAGGAACAGAAGATCGAGACTAGCGAAACGGTGGACAACATGGTTGAAATAGCAGATGAATCCGTTTTTGCTGATGGTATTTTCATAATGAACTAACCTAAAAGTTTTTAATTAATGAGTCGTTTATCACTTGAACTTGTTCGAACACACCCAGCAACTAATTTACTTTTTTTTACCATAAGCTCGATGATGGTCGTACGACTCGGAGAGAGAACCCAAATAAAATGCTGAATTAAGTGAAGCCTCAAAACCTGAAATTACTTTAATGGTGTATTTTTTTGGATGTTTTCTGATGCAGTGAAAGTGGAAACTCCGGATGCAGATACAAATAAAACTCCGGAAAAAACTATTTTACCAGCGGAATGCAACTGTAAGTATAATTTGATTGGTTTATTTTTTCCCAAAGGTTTAGTTAATATTGCAGCCGTTTTTCCTCAAATTTCAAATTGGGTTTAAGTGATTTTGACTCTCAGATTATTTCTAGTTACGCGAGACCGTGGTTACGACGTCAGTCGTGTGCACTTTACATTATCACGCCGTCATAACTGAATGAAATCGTGCAGGACAATTAGAGATATTCGAGAGAATATTTCGTCCATCTATTTTAGATTTCATCCTATTCTTTTTTTGTGTATTGCAGTTGACATTGACGGAGACATTTCTCAATTGGTTCCTGTATCTTTTACTACGATTTCCAAAAAACCACCTCAGCCAATGCTAGAACTGGAATGGAACCAAAGGTACACTCCAATTGGTGAGCGTGTGCCAAGTCCAAATATTCACATGTGCGATACATGTCGTCTTCCAATTCGTAACTACGGGCGAATGGTAAATTATTACACATTTCATCATATTGGCACGTCCATAATCATGGTCTAGGTCGATTTTGAAGATCCAGAGAATGTTGCATTTTATTATACTTATTTTACTTCATTGCTGCGTGTGTGATCGTCTTTTCGACAGACAGTATTGTACAGATTATTATAATCATGAAATCCGACGTTTCATTTTTCAGATTCCATGTAAACACGTATTTTGTTTTTCTTGTGCCCTTCTGTCTCGTTTCTGGTGCCCTCGATGTTCCGAGAAGGTTCATCGGATTGAAAGAAATAATATAGGGAGTCTTCACATGTGTCTTCATGACGGTACGGGTCAAGATTTTCCACGAATGACTATAAATAATTATGAGCGATATGTTTAACTCAATTTTTATTATTATTCTTAGGATCGCCATACGGCTACGACGGTTGTCGTCGCACTTATTTGTCTCAAAGAGACTTGCAAGCTCACATTAATCATCGTCACAAACCTAGACCACCGACCAGCTTTGCAGACTCCGTTAGATCATCTGGCACCACTCCGGTATTTTCAATTTCACATAATCACTCTGAGTCTATGAAAACTAATAATAGTAATAATTATTTCTATTTTAGCCAGCGGCAAGTACTCCGTTCAGAGCCAGAGCTGACTCACAATCTCGAAGCAGACTTACCCCATACCGGGATACAAGTAAGTATCAACCCTCATCGGGACATGTGTACCCGTCACGATTTGAGAGAGAGAAAATTCTAGAGGAGAGGACAAGAATATTGGATGCCGCCGCCGCCTCCAGTGTAATTAACCAGTCAAGGTCATCCTCATCATATTATCTCCAGTCCAATTCCAATGCGCAATACATTCGATACCAGTAAGTAATGGTTCATGATGAATGGAAAGATTATTGTGTGTGAAATTTTTAGTATCAACTGGAAAATGTCGGAATTCAATCTCGAACACTCAAACAACTTGATATTTTGACGTTACTGTATTTAAAATGTATTTCACAATGTGTATATTTGTCAAGTTCAAAATAAGATTTTCTTCTTATAACTTCTTGCGACTGCCCATTTGAATTTTTAATTGAATAGTAGTTCGTAGACTCTAAGCACCCCACTCCGATTAAAACAACCGAAATACAAAATATATTTTTTAAATGTGTCGTTGGAAGATCAACTTATATATTGAAAATTAGAGTTAAAATTCAGTGAATGTGGGAATCTTTGAGTGGCTGTCATGAGTGCATTGTAAGAATTAATTAACATTTCAATAGTTAAACTTTATTTCCCGAGTCGTTGGAAAGAGGCAAGCCTGGGTAGACTGACATTTGAGTGGTTATTGCGTTGATTCCACGACAATTTGTTACGGCATAAAATAATTTGAAAATATTTCATCTTCTACTTGATCCAGTATCTTATCTAAATTAATCATTGGCATTCCATAATTTCAATCATTGGTACTCATTCAACCCTATACGTCAGATTTTTGCGTTAACGATCAATGCTCAATTAACATTTTCTTATTGTTTATTTTACAGCCCGAAACCTCCGGAGTAACTTTACGTCCTAAGATGGAAATCAATTTGGTTATACTGAACTCTGGACGTCCTGTTTTTTTTAATACCGCGGTGAGTCGGAGTAAATTGTGGAATTAACTTCATCGTGGCCACGATTTTGAACAGGATGAAGTACTTGGTTGAGTAATCTGATAACTTATATAATATTCAAATGTTAAAACAACATTGAAGCGTAATATCGCCTTCTGTATTATGAAGTAAAAATAAATACATTTTATTTTAAATGTCAAACCATAATAATGTCATAATGAGTGAGTAGTTATTACAGAATTAATCCCAGACTACATGGTCTCGCTGGAATGCATGAGTATGAATAGGATATTATTTTTTTCACATTAGAGATCACGGGTTCGGATCGGATCGCGTTTTTGGAACCCGTTAGTTTTCGGGTTCGGATCAAATTTTTCGATCTGAAAGTTTTCGGGTTTGCGTTCGGATGACGAAATCTTAACCCGACCGAAGGGTTCGGAACTACCCACAAACTCGAACCCGATATTTCGGGTTACAATTTTGTACGAGGAAATGACTTACTGTCACAATTTGAGCTACAAAGCACTGCACTACATTTCTAGGACTTCGTACAAACATATTTTGGTTCTTCGTGCCACGAATACGGCAGATCATAGACCGTGATTTGAAGACGTACGAATCTTAAAGCAAACCTCCCGAGTCAAATATTCATTTCTGACCGATACTGTCGGTCAGGGACAAATATTCGGAATATTTCTCCGATATTTTTGCTCACAATTAGTTGAGAATATATTTATTTGTACCGATATGTCCGTGTAATTTCAGCGCTACTGGGCATTCAAAATAAATTAAACTTTTTGAACAAATAAGACCTATTTGATAAGACAGAGATAAGAGATAAGACCTATTTCACTTGATAATTCAGAGTTCCACTCTATTTCGACATTGTATATCTCACGTTTTCCAAAAGAACTATTAAAGCCGTACGGGATACCCTGTGTCAACTAAGTTATGAAGCACCCCGCGGCTGAGGTCTTGTTACAAAACAATTTGACTCCACGTTGCGTCATCTCGATAAGAAAATAAATTAAAACCTATTGCCCTTATGGGTTAAATGAGAATGGTTTTTCAGTTTCTAATCTGCGATGACCTCAAATTTTGAAATTCTTATTCCAAAAACTCCAAGGAGCACCTTTGAGCGGATCCGCCCAAATTTTTTCTGTCATTAGTGGTTTTGGCTGTAGCCAGTTTTATATGACAGACAAACAAATCAACAAACAACTCACCGTCCATACGTATATGTACCTGATTAACATTTATACTATTCTCCGTATGAAAAAAATGGAGGAGACTATTAGAAATTTTCATTTCTAGAGATAGAAACTCTTGTCACTATTTGTAGTCTCATGGCGTGTATTCATGACAAGCTGCTAGATATTACATTTTTGTCGTCAACTTAATTTCATGTTTTTTGAAAGTTTTTATCTTATCGAGTGAGACAAGGTTTTATACTCGGAGTATTTGTTAGATTTTCTCTTGTCGATTAATATTTGTGCTTTTTAAGTATTACCCGGGTTTCTTTTTAATGATATAGTGAATACATATAATTACCCGGTTCATATTTCAAATCCTGATTTTTTTGTAAAATTAGTCCATTATTTGTCTAATGGATTAGGAGTTGCGGTTTGCGGTGCCCAAATTACTGCAATTCGAGACTACCATACCATATTTACCGAATTTTTCTTCCCAAAATCTTTACTAATATTCTGGTCCGCTTCGGTAAATGAAGAGTCTACATTGGAGACACCTCGCAATGTCTTAAAACAATACATAGACTGTCGTTCTAATTCAATAAATACAGTATGTCCTATTCCAGGCCAGCGTTTTCTGGTACTACTACTAATTCGATTCAACAGTCGAATGTATTTATTTCGAAAGGATTGAATTCAAGATTGTAACTAGTCTTAATTCATTTGCAAGTACGAGTCAAACGAACCAACACAAGCGAAGGGCGAAGCAGTTATTAAGAAAAATGGATTGCAGTCATTATACTGCCAGAACAAGTTTAAACAAGCACTACAGCGTTTCCAAAGCTATAAATCGCTAAAAATTTCGGCTTCAAATTCCTTCTTGCATTCGAATTCGTCCAAATCCTGCAGGAAATGACCTCGGTCTCACGGTATACACGAACCTGGATGTACTTTTCGAATCTTAAGCATTGTTTTGTCTTATAATATTTTAGAAAGAAACTGCAGTGGATGACGCTTGACCCGACCTCATTAGTATAATATTGCATTTACATAAAATTGCGATTTATACCATACGAGGAATTCGACACGATGAATCGACACAACTTTAATTTCTTTCCACGTATTCTTAATATTTCTAACTCGTAAACACGCTGAGAGAGTTCAGCAAACACGGAATACATACTGATATTTACTTTTAGCAAGCTTCAGCAGAATTGACAGACTTGAATTTAAATAGAATCAAACATGCGAGAATCTGTCGTAGTCGTAGTCGTAGCCAGTTCATTCATGAGGAGGTGGAAAAATGAGTCCATAATTGGTGATAAAAGACTTTGACATTTAATAAGGCAAGAAAGTAATTAAAAATTGCTTAGTTCGTCGGAATTATGCTTCGTTGGCAATCGACAAAACTTAATCACTAAACAATTATCGCTTTTGTCTGCTTCTGAGTAAGTATATTTCCTTGGAAGTATATAATAATTTTTCTAAAATATCTCGTGGAGGAATACATATAAAAAAAATACGTCATGCCATGATATGTGAGCTTGAATTGAATTAAAAAATGTCCTTCAACTTTTGGTTACAGTAAGAAACTCATTAGTGAACTCATAAATCGTTTACTCGTAAAAAGGAGCATAGCAAACAAATTTAAGCTTGTCAAGTTTTGTAATCCACACACCGACGGCGTCCGTCCGGCACACTATTCATGAACTTGTGACGGTTTAAGAAAAATTTGTCTCCTTTAATGAGTGTCTCACTAAAAGAGTAAAAAGACGTAGTTTATTATCAAGAGGATAATTTCATAATTTGGTGGATGAGATTAAATCCGTCCTACTACATTTGCGTCGTAACCCTTATCTCTATTTTCAACCCTAATTACTACTTTACTGGTTTATTTCCTAAACAGTGGACTGTACTGTTTGTCATTCATGACAGGAAATAATATTTTCATCTTCATCTCATTTTGTCCCTGACCATGAAAATCTGAAACAATTTAAATATCTCCACGCCGTCACGAAATTGCAATAGTTTCTCACAAAAAATAATAATTTCGGACAACAACATGTGTCATAATCTCGTGGTTTTAGATGAACTACACTGTTGTTTCTAATAATAAAATAAGCCTTGAACGTTTTCTATATGCGTACCTACCTCAAATATTTTCGAATAAATTTCATCACAGGCAATGAACTCAGGGATGTATGGTCTCTAAAACTTTTACCATGAATGGGTTATGAACGAATTGAATATGAATGGATAAAATAATTCACATAATAGATACCTCAACTACCCGGCTCTCTACTGGAAGAAAACAAACCAAATTTTGAGTGAAAAGCTCAACAAAACATAGAGAATTGTATTGTATTGAATCGTCAATCAAACATTGAACTTCAACTTGAGAATCTTACCTGGTTTCTTTTTAAAAATAATTTTTCCATGAATAGTAAAAAGAAGACTCTACGGAAGAAGTCCATGTCATGTCAGGGCAAATAAAGTGTGAAATGTGACAAATTATGCAATGTCATGAATCATATCAAAAATCTCTCGTCAATCCTGTCGAATGTCAAAGGTTTTTTTTTGACATCCATTCAATACATTTGGAATCAAATCACTGAATAGGATCCCCTATCAGAAGACTTAATCCTGTCAAGTCAACTCAAATCAAATTCTCAGCCAGCGGCGGAACAGATTGATGATATATATACTCAACTCACAACTTACATTTCATGATAAAAACTTTGACTCCTCATAAACCTTAAAGATTCAATTGTCTTCAATTCAATTCAAACGTCTGAGAAGTCTACCTGACAACTATTTATACTCAGCCATTTACTCCTTCTCCATTCAATCTTAATTCCAAATCATTCAGAAATACTACTACACCTGTCGTCGTCGTCTCAAAAATAAACTTTTCGTCAAGCAGTCTGATATTGTGGCTTCCAACTTAACTCAATTCAATTTCAAAAAAACTTTTTTCTTTTCTCAAAGACTAACGATAAAGTTCATCCCCATAATTTAGCGGAGAGGGAATAGTACTATAGTAGTGAAGAGTGTCGTCGTCGTTTCTGTTCTATCACTTCTGTCTTCAAGCCCAGTTCACATTTCTCAACCTAAGAAACACGTTGGGGGATTGAGTTTTCTCAAGTTTTCAGAAATAACACAAAATGTCGTGGTCCTTGAAAACTTTCTGCCTAATTACCACCTTCTTCCTTCCTCTCATTCAGGGTGAGTCACTCAACTTTTTTTTTCAAATTAACCTTTTGTGTCATATTTAATTTTAGGTTAGGTCTACGCTCTCCTTTCTGCAAAAGTGAAAGTCAGTCTTTTCTAGGGAAAGCATTCCTTCCATTCAGGGTATCCAGGATTCTCTCCATTCCATGGACGTAATTTCATTTCCTTCAGCACGTACATGTCCAATATAAAACCACGGAAAAGGTTTCTAAAAAAAGCTCAATAATTTGCTCTGCATCCTTCACTCAAGAATGAATTGCAAAATAGGATTAGAATCGGGATCCATGAACAGGAACAGGATTAGAATCAACTCTTCGAGATAAACAATTTAGTTTTTTCGCTAAAAGTAAAGTTTTGTCGTGTTCCAAAAAACAGTTTGTATGTACATATATAGTCGTATCTAGACTCCCCGGAGAACTTGTTTGGAATTTTGGTAATGGATTTTCCGAATTAACAGTATTCCTGAGCGAGTTGTACGGAATTGTACCCATAAAATGAACATGCTCGTTCTGAGTGTTTTTGAAGTTTCTAGGAGCTCAATTAGAAACATTTCACAAGATCATTATGATACCATAGACTCGACTTGTTTTTCGACAAGAGCCTGACTTTTATTTTGACTATATTGTTTACATGTTGGTTTCAGGGAACGAACGCTGCATGGAAAAGAGCTATGGAGAAGGAAGAATAGTTTGTGTTTGTAATGAGACCTATTGTGATGACTTGGATGAAGTAATTTTGGAGCCACGTGGGAGTTATTCTTTGTACACTTCTACCATGGCCGGGCAAAGGTTAGACCGAACGACCGGGGAATTCATCGCCCATGTCATCTCAAAAAGACAAAGTCTCATTCCGAAACCACCAGCCGTACCTGTGCCTGGGTTGAATCCTCCGGGCGTTGCCCCTACATCTTCACCTCCAAGCAAAAGTAAATTCTAGTATACTGTAATGTCCGACCAACGCGTATTCTGATTTTCACCAGAATAATCCACAGGGCTCGGATCCAGTCAGATTACAATAATACAGTTATCTTCTCTGACCTGTTCGGATCAATTTTGAATTATTCGATTTAGATTTCCGATTTGATTCTTATTAATCATTTGTCGGATACCTGAGCATGTGAAATGTCAAAAGCTGACTAGATCGAATGACAATTAAGACAATAAACATTTCTGATGAATAGCTCTACAGACCAGGGGCGGTTATAAGAAGGACAGCATAAATCGAAATAATATCAGATACAGACGCATCGTATGATTATTTTTTAGCGTAATATCCATTTGTAAATGGTATAATCTGCATGTTAGAAATGTAAACTGTCAGGGCATTGCACTGGAATGTATCTTTGCTCATACAAAAGTAAAGTATATGTCCATTTAGACATTTTGTAATTTAGAGCACCGCCGAGGTTTCCCTTGTGAATATTTTCTCATGCATTGACGTGATGTTTGTACATAGAGTCTTAACAAGCCAATATTTGTACTTTGCTCAGCTCCGGAAGTCCGGATCTCAGTGATTAGTCGGCAGAAACATCAAAAGATCTTTGGTTACGGCGGTGCGTTTACAGATGCGACTGGGATCAATCTTTTGGATCTCCCGGAGGCAGCCCAGAAAAACTTGATTAGGTAATCGAATCAACTTTCGCGTATGTTATTTTAGCCAGAGTTCTTTCTGAATGTCAGTTTAAATGAGTGCGATTCATCGGTCCTTGCTCCAATGGACCTGTCATGTGTAATCTAACATAAATTCAAATCAAAACCATAAACTTACTATTCCATATTTATGTTTTTATTACATTCAAACGCAAACGTCCTCTTGAATGGGGACACTAACTTAATTCTCTAATCCAAACTGAGTTCATTCATTGCCAATTTTATACTATAGTTTAATATTACGAATTACGACCAGTATGAATGGGATTTAATGGGATGTAGCAGTCAGTCAGCTTGTCTGTCCTGTCTGTGTCAATGAGTCAATGTAATCCACCCGTCTGGCGAAAAACTATTAATTTCTTGATCTTGAACGCCTAGCTGAGTGATAGTGTCTCAGTTTTGCATGGGATATGAAAAATAATCTGGATCTGTTCTTCTGCATTGTGTTTCAGCTCTTATTATGGACCACGAGGAATTGGTTTTACTGTTGGACGAGTTCCAATTGGTGGATGCGATTTCTCACCAAGACCTTACACATATGATGACAACCCTGGAGATGTCAATTTAACAAAATTCAAGTTACAAGAAGAGGATTTGAAGTACAAGGTAAATTTTAAAATTCGAATGTAATTTCCGGCGCGTTGTTTGAGACGAGTTTTAACAAATTTGCATGTATTTAGATTCCTTACATTAGATTAGCCCAGTCAGTGAGTCCTCACGAAGTTCGTTTGTATGGAAGCCCTTGGACTGCCCCACCATGGATGAAAACCAACAATGACTACAAGGGACTTGGAATGCTGAAACGAGAATATTACCAAGTTTGGGCCAACTATTTTGTCAAGTACGTAATTATTTAGGGTCGACCATAATCTTGTCTTCCGGTCTAAATGGACGGAAGCAGTGTCATTGCTAATCTTGAATACGTTTGTCAATCTTCAGATTCTTGGAATCTTACAAATCGGAGGGATTCAAGTTTTGGGGCATTACTACACAGAATGAACCTTTCGACGGACTTGTGCCTATGTTCCCCTTTAATTGTATGGGGTGGACTGCTCCCCAACAAAGAGAATTCATCAAAAGGAATCTAGGCCCCACAATCAAAAGATCCGAATTCTCAGATTTAAAAATCATTATTTTAGATGAAAATGTGGCTGCCCTACCGCAATGGCCAGAACAGGTGAAATTTTAGAAGTAATACGGGGTGTTCCATCATTTCCTCCCGTGCAGCCAAACAATCCAGAGAATTAACTCTGGAATCTCGTAAGCAGTACGTATTGCCACTTTAACGCAAGGCTCGAAAGCTTGGATACTAATTTTTTATCAAAAGGAGATCGGTTCTGACTCGCGTGGATTAATTTAATTCTATATCAAAATGTCTGTAGATTCCACACACTTTTCGTACGAATCATGTAATAGCAGTACTTTCGGAAGCTTGAGCAGGGGTGGGGTAAACTTGTTATGAACCACCATGTACATATTACATACCCTTAGAGAAATCAGAGAGAAAAACTTTCACGGGATTGAACAAATGCCTCAAAATACATTATAGGAATAAAATGAATAACTCTGTATCTTCTATATGTTTCAAATTAGATTTTAAATGACAAAGAAGCAGCCCAGTACATCTCTGGTATCGGTCTCCACTGGTATTCAAATTCAATGACCGGTCACGAACCAATAAATAAAACTCGACTGATGTTTCCAAATACGTTCATTCTTGGGACGGAGGCTTGTGCAGGTGAGAGGGTGGCTTAGAAATCTAGAAGTAAAATAGATTATTCTATTCCAGAAGTATCTGGAGGAAATACATTTTTCACACTAAAAAAGTAAGCCATGGGGATAGGAGAAAAAAAAGAAAGGCTGCTGTCATGGATTTGTGCCCGGTAAATCTCTCAGTTTCTCGGGTGGGGTCTTTCCTAGTCACAGTCACAGTCAGTGGGTATTGTATTATCCTAGTAAGTAGATTACTTTGCATTACATTGGGGTTTTTTGAATGAAAATGCTGGAAGTTGGGGTGAAAAAGAAGAAGGCACATGTGGGAGTAGTCCTTTCCTTGTGAATGTGATGTGGATGTCAAGCCCGAGACTTGAATTTTATATGTTCGTTCTTTCCGGTTTTTTCTTCTCCAGGTTTTCTTCCTTGGGAGCGAGAGAAAGTTATTATTGGGTCTTGGGATCGAGGTGAAGCCTATGCAGAGGATATCATTAAAGTAAGACTCAATACTCCTACTGGTCCTAGTACTGCCAAGTTCCCAAAAAATACATACAAAAAATGGTGGAAATGTTTCCTTTTCTTCCACCATTCACTTTCCCCCTTCTTTAATTATTGACAATCTTCCCATTTCCCCATGTGGCGGTTTGAGCTAGTACATTGTACTTTCCATTTTTATGCTATTCAAAGAATTAATTGAATAGAAATATGAGAAAAGAAAACAAACTTAAAGTCTGTTTGACTGGCCTGTGTTTTATTTTTCTTTTCTTTTTTTCTAAAAAGGGTTTACATATGAGTATGGTTGGATGGACAGACTGGAATTTAGCATTGAATTTGAACGGTGGACCGAACTGGGCCAAGTTGGCCGCAGACTCTGCTATCCTCATCAATAAAACATCCGGAGAATTTTACAAACAACCCATGTTCTATGCCCTGGGTCATGTAGCCAAATTCTTTTTGCCGGACTCGGATGTGATTGGAGTTCAAATGAACTATGCCTCAACGGAGCAACAAAAAGCTCTTGACATCTTGGGAACCGGAGTCCAGCGACCGGACGGCTCCATAGCTCTAATCCTTCTCAACAAGTCCGTGACTTGAATTTTATTTACAATTTTTTCTTCTTCTAACAACCCCTTTTTTCTCTTCTCCCCCTTTCTCCTTGTCATCATTTCTCACTCTCTCTCCCCTTCTCTCCAGTTTTCTTTATTAGTTTCTAAACAAATTTTGAACACTTGGTACTTTCCAGGAATGAGCAAGACGTGAGAGTCGTGTTGACGGACGAAGAACGCGGAGGTTTGAATGTCATACTTCCAAAACGTTCCATCCAAACTCTTGTCTACGCATAATGTGACATAATCTAACCACTTCAACCTCCAGGGGGTCAATACTTGACCTCACCCATCAACAAAAGTCAATGTATCGTATTGGAGGAGAATGGTAACGTCGTCACCGTCATTTCATTTTTGACCCGAGAGTATTCTTTTTCTAACACTTTCGCCTTACTTCAAATATTAAACCCTTGACTATTTTAATTCATAAATACGTAATACGAGTGCTAATTATACTTTAGTTTATTTATCAAGTAGGTGCTTCCACGTCAAACCTTGTATTGCTGATTTGTATTACTGAACTTTATATAAATACTAGCAAGAAAGTCCGCCACTGAGCGACTATAATGTAGTCTAGTGAATGTATATCTCACATTTTTCCATTGAGAAATAAAAGTTAACAATTTACAAAATTTGGGTATCGAAATATTTGGGCACTTACTTTCTATGCGTTTTCTGAATTGCTGTTTTGTTAAAGACTGATGCTCGAGAGTTTCCTGCACAAAAACAATAAATTAAGTGGTGTTGGGCTGAGGCTGAGAGTTAGTTTATATTTCATACACACCTCTACGTAATGAGGAAGTGTGTCGTATCCTCAAACACACTTCGGGAAAATAGTGCTCAAAATCGCCAGAAATTTCAAAATAATTTTGTTATTAGGGTTTATACGACTTTTTGTGATTTTCTTTATCCCATATCCCAAAAATTTCGACATAGTGTTACTAGCTATTACATGGTAGCTACTGCATACTGGTGCGTTTATTTATTTATATCATCCGCCGTGCATACAGGTACCTGATATACGTAGATCTATACTGTTGCTGTACAAATGTATACACGAGAAAAAAATAGCACTCGTGGCAATAAAAATTGCTTTCGCTCCAGAAATACCGATGAATATCGCTCAAGTAATGTATATATACACGTGTCATGCGTTCCTCTTTTTTTGAATCGGAATCCTGACCGACGATGACAACGGCGGTGACAGCCCGGACAAGTGAAAAAAGAAGAGAAGTTTGAAAAGTCTCCCATACGTTCTTTGAAAATAAAATTGTTGACCAAAGTCGTGTTAGAGTGTGTACTGCCCTACATACATTTCCGACTCTAAGCCTTTTCCGGGTGGCATTTTGTGCATTAGAGAGTGAGAGTTTGATCTCCCAAAGTTTGTCTAACTCACTCACGAACGATCCGAGTGAAATCTTAAATCTTTCAGCCTAGCCAAGTCATAGAAATATATATCATGTTAGTTTCTAGGAAATACGAATAGTCCGTAAGGCCAACACTTTCTCCACATTCTTCACCAGACAATGTGAATTAGGGATACGTAGTTTAAGAAAAAGGGGGCACAAACCACTTACGATTAGTACGAAATGAGAAGGAAGAACTTTGCGATGCAAGTTTTGAAATCCCTTGAGGTTTCAGGAACGAATCTCGTATTATTTCCATTTCCAATCGTCTAGAATTTAGTTTGCATTAAGTAGCCGTAGCCACATTTGTGTTTTTGAACTTTCTATTTGTTCTATTTGCACAGCCATGGCAGACATCTCTAGTTCGTCTTCGTTTTCTCCACGACCAGAATCCTTCGATTTGTTATGTTTGTTTGAAACGCATCCTTCTGAGTTACACTTTCTGGTTTCCTAGAACTGACGATAAGGGTCGGATCTATCGACGCACTCATTAATCATTGCTTCACGATCTCATCAAGAGTCAAATCCAAAGTTTACCTTCTTCCTACTCGAGTGTCGGATTTCAGTTAGTCACTGAAAACAGTCCTCATTAACTCAACCACTCACTCTCATCGCGTCTTACAAGGGGAGTTTCAGCCTAACTACGCATCAATCTTAATGTAGGATTTCTGAAATCCTCAGAAAAATAACCCAATGTTCACGTTATTTCGTTTTTTGTCAATTCGAGCATTTATTAAAAGCCAATTCCTGAGAGAATGAATTCTCATGAGTCTTGGGAAAGATAATTGTATGTAGTATAATTTAAACGTATATTTTTAAACCATAAAATATTTTGCTCTAACATTTTTCTGCAAAACCGAGATTGGGGGAGTCTGAGGACTCTGAATGCATTACCTCATGGTGAATTTTATGATTAATTCAATTACTCGTAGATATAGTGCGAAAAAACCCTACGCCCTCAACCATGGTTCGTAACCTTTTAAGCAAATGCCCTGAAAGGTATATGTGCAGTCAAAATGTGCTAGTTTCTCAACATGAAATCAGTAAAAACAAAAATATTTTGTGTCTTTTTTGTACGCAAATGTTGGAAGCATCAGTTTACCGATGCAGTGAAAGTTGAGTTCTTGTCAGATCCATATCAAAGATCCAGGTTCCAACTAGATGGTCAAATTCTCAAAAAAATTGTCTATTCCGCATTCCGTTGCAGGTTGTATGTTGTACAAAATGGTCTGCAGTTACTCTGTACCGGTGTGTACGTGGACGAAAAATAATAGAGGTGACGCGCCATTTTGATAACTGAAACAAGAAAATAATTTCCTAGGCATAGAAAGTCACTATTTTGCTTGATTTGTGAAACTAAACCTCGTGTCATCCAAAGAGTTTTTTAAGACGATAAAAACTGCAATAGATTAGAAATGAGTGGCCACATTACAAAGGGGTGAAACACTTTTGAGATAATTGCATGAGATATGTATGTACATATACAGAGTGTCCACGAAAAAGCGCACAGTTTGGTTATTTTTGTTCGTGGACACCCTGTATATAAAATCATCCGTTTTCATCATTTCCACTGATTTAACTCATTCCAATATAGTTCTAAAATTTTCCTTTCAACTACAAATGTTGGAGACATGTTTTTAAACAGGTAGATGCTTCACCTTTCGCTTAGAGGTTTTAAGGCTTAAAACACTCAACTACTCAGCAATAGCCCATCTATAAAAGCATGGACCAGTTTAAAATTTCGCACATTTTTTATTAAATTTCTAAACGCAGTACATTAGGGATAGTGTCTGCTAATAACCTAGGCCTCTCCTTGTCAGTGAGAAGGTGATGAGGCCTTACGATTACGACTCACTCACTCACATTAGTCCTTGAGTGCTCATCTGTATTCATTCACACGGTTCAACGGCATGGGCGAATAAATGGCATCTGAAAGATAACTGTCTGCTCAATTCGGCTCAGAATTTGCATAGTGCTAAGCTGAAGTCGGACCGGAACAATGTTTAATAGGATTAATTAACCCCTGAGAATTGTCTGGACGTCAAGAAAGGCCAGAGTATCACCATTTGGTATTGTATGTATTGATCTCTTAAGAAGAGCATTAAGCAAATTATCTCACCAAATCTGCCTGGGAAATTGAATCCTAACCATAGGGAAGCGGCAAGAGCTGCTTGTACCATTATGCTGCAACGGGTAGACGAAACTTGCTTTAAACCTGTCATCCACACAGATCTTGACGTCAACCATCAGTTGTGACATCGGGATTCATGACAATTTTAATGCCGAGCTGACATCTTCCTCTTTCGATTTGTCGTCAACAGGTGTAGTTTTGATTTGGAGTTGTCTTTATGTGTAAACAGGCTTGACATGACCATTTTATTAAGGTGGTTTTTATAAGCGACGGGATTAACATGAAAATGATCTTTATAAGACGTTGGTCATGACACAGATTTTGATATGGACTTTGTTCCCGAGTGGTTTTCCCTTCTACAACGTTTGAATTGAAACGAATCCAGACCGCCCCGGATTGCAATTCCGACCTTGATTTTCACCCAGGAGAAAGCAATTTTGTATTGCTGGAAGAATGCAGCTGAACGACTTGGTTGGTTTGTACTAAGCATTGATCAATTAGCAGACCCATGCGCCGGAATAATATTATCAAAAATTGATGAAGGTCTTCGGATTTGGAGTGAAGGAAAGGATGGTGAAAGTCTTGGAATGAATCTAGAAGGAGAAAACAAGGGCTCTTCTAATAGTGGAGGTTTGGGGGCAAGAAAATACGCCGCGGAAGTATTAATCATCTATAAACTCTAATCATTTCTCGCACACACACTCTTCCAGGACGTGTTATTCTTCAGGATCTGGTAATTAGGATTTTTTTATATGTTCTATATATTATATTATATTATATGTTCTGTTTATTGTTTAAGTTCTCGAAATAAAAATGTCATCAAAAAATTGGGAAATCGATTCCTACGAAGTTCGAAAACCATTCCGTTTACGTCTATAGACCTTGCCTCCCACGCACGAACACGTTCCATGACTTGAATTTCTGTTCAGTTGTTGTCGAAGTCATCTAGACATTCGCTCGGATTTGAACGAAGGAACATATGTGGAAAGTATTTAGATATCCAAGTTGGTAGTTTGTAGTTTGGACTTGGTCCTCTCTTGAGTCTATCTCTAATTAAAATCTTTGTCAATGGAGTCTCTAAGGGTTTGAACAATAGGGAATGTACTGGCGTCTTCCTTAGATCCTCCAACGGAATTCTATGACGGGGATACTGTATACACATTTCAAAACATCTTTCATCAAGTATTCATTCTATTGAGTCGAATTAATTGTGTCGTACGATTCAATTTCTCGTTTAGTACTCTTCTTTAAACAGTTTCAAAAACTACCGACGCGCCACTCACTCCATTTTGAGCTCGATGTCACTTTCCGAATTTTTTAAATGCAATTTCGGTTGTTTCATCTGGGATCCCACGATGAAAGTTTTCTGACCATGAATAAACTTCAGCCGGCTAATATATAAAACCTGTGCTGTGCAGTCACCGTCGAAGGAAAATGTGTGATGGCAGTTTACGGTTGGACGTCAAATGCAGGACATGCGATAAAAACCATGAAAATATATTTTCCAATGCTTTTTTATCTCACTTTATACCAAAACCTGTCCCCACGTCCACCTGGTCTGGACGATCACCTGGTGGCATCGTATGGTAATTTGTCTTACTTTTACGGTATAATACCATGTAACATAATTTTCGGCAAATTAAAAATAGTCGTCTGATTCAGGCGATCGCCCAGTTCAGGAAGTATATTTATGCGGCTGAAAATAAATTAAAATTCTTCGACTCTTGGATTTCAGAAGTATGGAGTGACGTGAGCACTTAACTAGAGTGGATCCAATTTGATACAGTTATTTTTTACAATTATTGCTCAATCCGATCGGCAAGAAACTTACCATAAATTGTCGTTAAAAATGAATAAAACAATGAGAATCTTGCCATCCTGTTTTATTTTTACAACTACTGAGCACAATACACTAGAACTGCGTAGAAACAGCAACTTACTACATTGTCCTTCTTTCTTGTCTGTATTGAGACAGTTAATTGAGAATAATGATTCTGCAGTAGCAGTTCTGTCGACATATATAGGACTTCCATTTCAAATGTTGTCCGAATTCCTTCGTCGTCAGTACAATGCAGTGTCATCATCATCACAGCAGAATTTTCTTCATTCCTACATTCTATTCCGACACTCCTGAGCAATAAACCTACCCAAGTAATCACGACTCTTAAAATAAAATAAAGTGCACCACAATGCATGGCCGCGGGTGTATAAAATACAAGCACTGGACTGCAAACTGCAATTTCAAAACAATGCAATGCAATGGACCATACTGCACCAATGAAATTTCCTTGTATTAGTCCGCAGCCTTGGATTTGCATCCTATCCAAGGCAAGGTCGTTCCCAATTTCTCAATCTAAGAAGATCAACCCGATTTCCCCATTGCAAATGCTTTTCAAATTATAGTGCCTACCAAGAACACTATTCAAATATAAAATCGGGCCATGAAGCATCGGTGAAGGTTATTGATTCTCAAATGCACTGAAATAATGATGCAAATGCGCACCTCGTAACGACTTGGCTAACAACCAGGCAATTTTTATTCCTTTGAGGCTCCGACAATTTTAAGAGTATCGCTCTTGACTCCTAATTTTTAGAGTTTTTGTAAAAATGCAGATTTTAGGCCTCTCTCCTTTTTTAGAAATCTATCATCCTCAGAATGGGTGATAAAATTCTTTTCCGTAATGAAATAATTATTACTGCACACACTGTTTGATTCGCGAATAAAACACTAGCGTTGTTTGTTTGATTGATTGAAAGTTTATTCAACTGGAGGCACAGATTTCCGGTTTCTGGTCATGCAGATTATGCTATACAAGGCAACAATATTAAAATAGAAAATAATTAGACGTGGAGATAAGTTAGTACTTATGGATTGTCGTAAAGCATCCAATGTCCCGAGCTGTAACTGAACATCCAAAAAAATCTAAAATAAAGCCGGCGATAATTTTTTACAATGACCGATCTACATCCTGTTAACGTTAACGACATAGAGAACTATGGTCGACAGTTTAATCGTAATTTAGCCAAATTGATGTGGGATTAATTGTTGGGTGGAAAATGCTCTTTGGCGTAGAATTCAGTTGAGGTAGGATTCAGTAATCCTTTGTTATCTCAAGAAATTCATTCCTGGGATTGCAGTGGAAGTTCAGCCTAATTCTGATGAATCTGGAGGGAATTTGATTTTGCATCCGAGTTATGTTCCACGTTCGATAATAGTCATACATAATAAGTATTTAGGTCCGGGACACCGTTTAAACAATCTTCCTCATGAATGAATGAGTTGAGAGAGCAGAGCTGATGGTCTAGAATTTCTCCTTGGCCTGTCGGTCTCTTCTGTCGTATTATTATTAATTGTTAAAGGGTGATGTCATGCTGTTGCTCTTTGCTACAACTCCCATTGAATGCTTGCCTGGACTAATGTTTGGGTATGAAGAAATGTCAAAAGTTATCTTTCAGAGAGTAGCAGGAGCTAACCAAGTCAGTCAGAACTCAGAACAGGATGGTTGGGTTCCTTTCTACAGAATAGAGAGCGGATCTGGACATGTGCCGTGGATTGTGCTCTTCGTCCCTTCTTTTTTTATTTCTCTTCTTGTCCTGGAGAAAACGGGGAAAGTGCACTGGAGAAAGTCCTCGTACTCGTAGTAGTAGGAGTAGGAGATCGAATTTTGGTGTTCAGTTGGACTTTACCTCCTCTCTTTCTCCTCCTCCTCCTCATGAAGTGAACCTAACCGACTGACACAAGGACTGAAAAGGTTAGTCCTACTTTCGGAATCTCCGTAGAAGGATTTATCGATCAGGCCAGACCAGGCCAGGCTAGGACTACAAATACCACGACTCCCAGAGTCTATGTCTCTTAGTTTAGTCTAGCCAGTCTGACACACACATATACAGAAAAAAATTATCTGCAGACCGCCACCAAACCAACAAACATCTTCCCAGCCAAAGTGAAAGCAGAAAGGGAAAGAATGTCATCTTAAATAATCTAAAGAACGAGTACTGAGTACTAGAGATACAAAAAACTCAATTAACCAACCACCCGCGGGTAATTCTTCATACGTACACACATACTGGCAGAGACACAAAACATTACTAAGGACCAGAAGCAGTCCCGATTGTACTTTAAGAAAATAAGGAACGATATCAGATTCTAGAAGGTTTCCTATTTGGAAAGAAAAGAAAATTCACATTGTGACTTAAGTGACCCCAATTGGAGGGAACGTCAGGAACGACGAAAGACACGAACATCATGATGAGAAAGTGCTACTTTGCTCTCACTTTCACCTCAATCCTACTCATTCTCTGTGGAGTCTCAGGTTTGTTTGGCAATTCATTTCTAGGATCTCTCGTATCTCCACACACTTCGTATCAAGTCCAATTAAGTTTTGATGGATTTTAAGCAATTACTAAATGTTAAACGTTCTTGGATTAATTGAAAGTATTCAACAGAAGGAAAGTCAAAAGTTTTAGAAGAACATTTATCTAGAATTCTGTTTCAGCTTTGCAGTCTGTCTAGGCCAATTAGACGCTCAATAGGCTTATGAGAAAAGCATTAGAAGTATTCCAGACCTAGAATAATTTACTATAACTTGTATACATAAGTAGTCCGGAGACGGTAGAAGTGAGCAAAACAACAAAACCTTAATGAGCTTAAAAATTGTCAGAATAACTCAGCAGACGTTTCCGCTTTGATGGTAATTTTATGAATTTGATAGAATTGTTTATGGAACAATTAGAAAAAGAAAAACGAGTTCAAAGTAAACAGAGAAATACATAGGGGCAGGAGTTGGGGATCTAATATGCCCAGAATTAAGAATTCTAGCAACAAGTTTTCGCATTTCCAAGTACAGTATTTATTTCACGGATGAGACCTTCCGAATAGAAGTACCCATAGGGCTACTTTAGCATTTTAGATCATTAAATGAAAAAAATCAAAATTTCCCTCATTTTTCATTATTTTTCGTATTTTCTATGTTTGTAAAATATAAGGAAAGTTAGGACAGGAAAACCGCGACTGAATCTCATTTAGTCGATTAATATTTTTTATAAGTATAATTTTGCTTTCTTCGGCTGAATACGTTGAGTTGGTAAACTAATGATTGTTTAGATTCAAAATTGTCACCTGAGCTCGTGACCAAAGCAGAAGACGTTCGAAGTCGAGCTCAGGAATGGTTGATGACTCAAAGACAAGAAGACTTTGGGTGGGGAGGTGACACGGCCAGAGTTCTGACGGCGATTGCTTCTGGTCCAAACGACTGGCCTTCGAAGGACGATTTAGATGCTAGACTAAGCACGAAACAGCTAGAAATAGAACTCCTAGACAGATTGCTAAGGTTAGATCATTTATTTTTTATGTGCAGTTCTTAGTGCTTAGTGTGACTCATTCATTTTAATCTGTACTACAATCTTAATTCAAAAAGGAATTCTCTTGTAATAGTTTAAATTTTGAGCTTCCAGTAACGTTAGAATAATTTTTCGAGTCTTAAAAACATGGAAAGAAACATAGAACTCATATAAGCTTTTAGTTTTCTCAAGAAACATTCCTCTGAGTCCAACAACTCCTCCCAATCCAACTTTCACTATTTTCTTCCTCTCACTTGACTTGAATAGAAATGACACGGATCCAATCAGCCCTGGACGTCTTGCCCTGTATAGCCTGTCCTTGAACGCGGTCTGCAACGACCCGCAGGATTTTCATGGCTACAACTTAATTGGTACGCACATTTCCTTTTTCCTTAAACTTTTCTTCTTTTAAGTTATATTTGTCGAAAATGCAATTTCCAAGTTGTATATCCCGTGCCCTATTTCGTTTGAAAACTCTATGTGTTCTGTAGCTGGTTATTTTATTACATTTCCGGTTAGATGTATTGGGGAAACATCACGTTGACCAAGATTACCCAGGGTATCCGGAAGCATTCGGTTACAGTCTGTCATCTCTTGTTACTTGCCTGAGTGACGGTCACCTTCTCCGGAAACATCAAATCCGACACTTGATTCAGATTGTTCGAGATGATCCTAGAGAACACACAATCGGTACTCATAGGATTACATTACTTTGACGAAACTTTCTTCGACTCAACTTTGTTAAGACGCAACACGGCATGGTATTCCGGTCCGGTATCTGTTCTAATAAACCAAACGCGGTGTGCATGACAAAGACGGGACAGTACAGTTCCATGACGAAACTCTAGTGTAGAGAGTTGCTAAAATTGATGGATCACTATTCTGTGATGTTCTTAAAATAGTCGAGCTCTTTATCGTCGTATGGTCTAAACAAGGTTGATGAGAAAATTGCAGAATAGTCGTTGTCATAAGTCGTCTTCGTACTAGCTCATTCAATTCCTCCATTCCTTCAGATAAATCAATACGATTCCAAGTGCACGCGTGACGCGTGCCAAAGATGTGATTCCAATTTTGGGATGGGGGAGTTGAAATCCTTCAGTATTTTTTCCCCAGTTTGATTAATTTTCCCCTCATCCGTCATATGGTTTGAGTGAAACTAACAAATATTTTTGTCCCATATTCTTTTATATACTTAAAGACACCAGGTCTGTGTCACTCATGGCCCTGGAGTGTGTCCGGCGTCATCGACACAGTGATACGCTGACAAGACATATTCTGGAAGGACTCCAGGCTTTGGCAGGGACACAAAAACCAGACGGATCTTTTGGGAATACTCACACGACGGCTTTGGCTATCCAGGTTTGACACAAACAACCTATAATGTATGTCAAGTAGCATGCAGTGTATGTATATCTTACAATTTCCACAGTACTTTTTTAAAGTAGGACTTTCTTTTGTGATCAGGGTTTCGCATCCAGTGCCTCCCCAGATAAATTTTGGAATGGGACGGCTGCACTCTTAGCCATTATGTCAAAACAAGAGAAAGACGGTTCATTTGGGAGTGATCTCCATGCAACCACAGATGTTGTTTTGGCCATGTCAGCCCTCCTCAACGGATCCGGGTTATTGAGTATTAGAAGGAATCGGTGCAAAAGTTTTAAGTATCATCCAACTGGACCTATTTTGGACACCTGGAACTTGAGTACGAGCACAACGACGAGCAGGAGCACTACAACGCCAAAAAATACTGAGGGAAAGTCTATTTCACCTCTATTCACCAAAACTTCAACAAATCAAATCCTGAGGGGGACTACTGGGGACAATTCGATAATGAAAGAAATAAAGTCAGAACAACAACAACCACAACAACAACAGAGGGAAGTTCAAATTGAGACAACGAGTGAGGTGACGCATGGGCCGGAATTAACAACCACCTCTGACTCAAGTTCGCCTTTAACAACTTTAACAACAGGACCGGAGATTCGTGTAAAATATTGGTTATGGATTGGAAACGAGCCTTTGACGGCAGACAAACACAATCTCACTGTTCACGTTCCCATCAACTCAACTTTCTTCCACCTGATGCTTCAGGCAGCTCAAATGTCTGAGGCTTATGAGTAATACTCAAACAAACAAACATATACAAAAATCAATAGCAGTTTCCTGGAAAGAGATTGACAAAATGCTGTGCTTCTTCTTTTGCAGATTTTCTTCTAAACTTTGGCCGAATGGCCACTACATTCATACTCTCTCTGGACAACGAGAACAACCGGTGGGTTATCATTTTTGGCTCTTGTATCGACTCCCAGCTGACCCTGACCCAAAGAACCCACCACCGACCACTTACATTGCTCCTGGAGGTTAGAATTTAATAGTTAAACAATTCTGAGAAAAATTAAAATTAAAATTTTCCATACTTATATTTCTATTTATAGGAGTCGACGATTTGATTGTACATGATGGTGAAATCTACATGTTCTGGTTTAAGAAAATTTGAAACTAAATGTTGTTTGGCATTACTGACATCATATACTTTCGGCGAAAAGAATTCGATGTTACTTCTAGCAAAGTAAGACAAATCAAGAAGAATGAAGATGGCCTGGAACTATAAATTAATTGACAGATTAAACTTTATGAATCAGTATGTACATCAATTATGAATATCCAGCTTTGCAGCTCGATATTAGAGTGGACAAAACTCGGATGGGAGTGTGCTCGAATTAGTGTCAGTCTCAATGTACAATTCCACTCCAAAAACAAATGACAAAAGTTAAGTTATTTCTTTGGACGAGTAGACAAGGTACAGGTACGAGAGAATAGAAATGAGAGTTAAATGAAGTATTAAAGCTTATTGCGAATTGCGGCCATGCTGATTTTATTATTATGATGTTGAACCATGGAATGGCTGTAGGCACGCAAACTATCTAATTTTATCGAAGTTTGTGCCACCATGGATGTACTTGACGAACACGGGAGTATCATTATCCCCGCGGCATAACCTACAACGAAATTCCAACTGATTTACGCTCTCCTCATTGGTCCTCAATTCCGCCACCTTACGGCAGAAGAACGGACTGAGCTAAATTCCAAACTGTAGATTATATTGCAGGGATAATACAACACTTTCGGGAATATTATTTAGCCAAAAAGAGATAAACTATCTATATAAAACCAGAGTATACTAAAGAAAATCTCTTCATGTCATATTCGAAATGAAACGGCTTAGTTGATGTGGCATGAGTATTTTTTTTATTAGGCAAATATAATTAAGATTAACCAAGAACAAACTCAACCTTATGTGGCGGTACTGATTTGAAAAGTGAGGCTAATATAATAAATTATTGATTATTGCGTAGCTTTATAGTGGTTAAGCTATGTATAAAACTAACTAATTGCAAAGCAAAGAAAAACATCCTGAAAGCTTATATGTTAAGAACCTGACGTAACAAGTCTAGACATTTTTTGACTGCTTGGACATTTTTATTACTGTGTCTCGTGATTATCTGACTATATGTAAAAATAAAACGCTTATAAAACACAAGTATTGATTATGTCAAATTTTGGTCGGTTTTAATGGTTCGTAGTGCATAGTCAATTTCCTACTAATGTATTTAAGAACAAGCATATGTGTCTGGACAAATATCAAAAATATATGACCAAAAACTAGAGCACCGAGAATATCGTGTGAATCAAAATATTGTGTCAAATGTAAGACTTCCTGAATTAAATTCTAACGAATTAGTCACAATAACTAGTTTTCCAGGAAGTTCTGGTCAAATGCGGTTGTTGAGTGAAAGTTGTGAAAGGGTATCCGCACAGACTGGACGATGTTTTGTTCGGGCGATACTGAGTTGCCATATTTTGTCCTTGGCTCCATTGCTTATTATTATGAACAGTTTTATGTAAAACATTGTTGCGTCGAAAAATATTCCGAAATATTACAAAAAAATAACAACATTCGCCTGTAATCACACTTGAAAGATTTGTATCTGTGTGCTAATACATGAACTTACACGAGCGGCACGCGATATCTTCAGTATACTAAAGCAATTTACCTTAAGCTTAAGAGAGAACGTTGCGGCTTGTCGATGATTCGAGAGAACTGTGAAGGTCATGGTATTTCCGACGCGGTCATTTGGCTTCTATGGGATTCGGAAAGGTTTGGACGTTACTGATCTTTAAATCTTAAAGTAATGATTGGAAAGTTAGCGACCCTGAGTGGTTTCCAAATTTCGTTCAATAGCACATGAGAAGGAGTGTCAATATGACCCGTGGTTTATTAAGCTTGTGCATATGTTTTCTGCATACTTACGGGTACAACCGTTGACTTTAAGGGTTCACATTTCACGATCTACGAAGGTTGTGAACAGCTGACATTTTCAAAGATTTCTAGCAAATCCCACGGAGGACACAATACCTAAAAACGTATGTCTGTACTTCGAGCGGTTGATTATTTTTTTCGAATTGGCTATTGTTTACAGAATATTGTAACCTCGACTAGAAATATATTTTGACCCAAATAAAACTAAAATAATTTTCGCATTACCTAAAGTGCGGAAAAGTGTGGCCAGAATCTCTTCCGGTGTTGCGCTTCCCGTATTTTCTTATCGCCTCTTTCCTAGTAAAACCGGCTCGGTCGCTAAGACTGAAGAAATTAACTTAAGCAAACTCGTGCATAACGTGAACAATAATATATTTATTTTTAACTGCTTGAAGCCACATTTATTGTAAACAGTATCAAGGTCAATGTATTCAAATGCGTAAACGCAAAATAAAATGTATACAAAATTATGCATATGAATAAAAAACAAACAAAAAGAAACACAAGAATTATATAGAATTTGCTACTACTTTGTTGATTCATGTACTACACGAATAATATTCATGTCATCATGATTATCAAATATGACAAAAATATTCAATAGAAGGCAAAATGAAACAAGGACAAAGCGCATACAGCAAATTATCCAATGTGACACACATTCCATGTCTATTCATTTGCACTTGTCTTCATTTCCGTTTATCGCAAAAGCAACTGGTAAAGACAAGTTTTCTATTCGGAATTGTAGAGACCAATTAGGAAAGACAGACAATTGACTGAGTCATGGAATAAACACAACTTGAATTCTTGAGTCTCAAGTAATATCCCGTTAATTATTCCTAAACAGGAAAGACGTATGAGGCAATCCACGCACTACAAATATTATCGTGGTCGTCTGTTCCATATGCTCCAACACCTTGACTTGACTCCTATTTTTTGCATAACAGTTATCATAACTTACCCTAAGCATATCATACACGCCTGTGTATGTGTATTGTTGAGAAATTAAACAAATTGTATTCGACTATAAAGTGTACGGGGTCCTCGCAGTATTTTAATCTCTTAAAACAGGAGGCTTTAACCGGATACACAGGTTTAAGAGCTAGACAATTAGACTTGATGCTGATTACCGGCCTGCAGAACAAATGTCTAGTAATTTTTTTTTACACATTTGTCTGTTATTTACTAAAATTCCGATTTTGCCATTAAATAGTTGATACTGAAGACAAATAGTTTTTTTGCAGAAATAAGGCATATGGGCTGGAAGGACATTTTTCGAGTTTCATATGTGTTGTATTGTTCGACATTATTTGAGAAGAAATAACACAATCACAGTTTTCGAATTCCTTCCTAAGAGTACATACGCACGCCAGCTCAAGTTTCTTAAATTGGGACCAGGAGCTGTACTTGTACTAATCAAAGTAATGACTAATTATTCTTAAGAACATTGCACATTTTTTAGCAAGCAACAATTACGTTTTAGGATTATGTATGTTAGTTGCAGCAGTAACCCGAGCTGGTGCAGTACATGCAAGAGCCAAGTAGCCTTTATCCCAGGTTGTTGTAATCATTAAAACTTATCTTCGAATCATGCTAAACAGAAAACACAATGTCATTACGAAAAAAATATGATTCTCCCTGCATTCCCCCCGAAGGTCACTTGCATTTACACATGATGTGTGATAACTTCTTGCATTTTAATCATTCCTTCTCAACTGAGAGTTGACCTCACCGTACCTATGCTCCTTTGACAATCATAGTTAGCTCAGCTTCATCAGTTAAACCTTAGTTCTCACAGTGTGTGTTACTGATCTTCATTGGGTTTAGAGAAAAACTCATGGAAAACATTAAAGTTTGGGTTATTTATTGTTAAAGGATCTGGACCTTTATCAGGCAGTAAGTCGAGTAATAGCTTTTATAAGGGACACCATTCGCCCAGTTCATGTTGGCAATGCTCTTTAGAATTAATCTATCCTGATCACAGGTCAGGTCAGGCGTATGACGGTAGTAGTCTCCTCATATTTGTTATTGCTACAACATTACAGAAATGTTGTGTGGGGAAAGAATCGCAAAATTTATCCAGCGACAAAATTTCTCTACTCATTGTCAGAATCAAGACACTTGAACTCACATACATTAGGAATCACTTACAAACCCTGTTCGAGTTAATAGCCGAAATGTGTTGTATATTATTAGTTTCTCCACACCAGGTGAATTTTCACCAACAAGAGAAGTTGACATGTTATCTTCTTCCTAAGAATTGCACTCAGGTACATGAAAACATTATAAATAATAAATTTGTTTTCGTTGACCTAATATCCTAAGTCACTCCTGGTATTGCATTATTTCTGTATGACATGACAGATGACTTGTGTGCCTATATTCTACTGTCTACCTAGACCATTCCAGGAATGCGATCGACTACGATAGTGTGACATGGACAGAGGGACAAGTTAAATTTTGAGAGGAAAAGAGATTCTAGTATCATTCCAGATTCTAGATTTTACTACACCGTCATTTCACCACACGGTAGTACAAATCCAGAATCTGGTCTTCAAGATCTGACTTTTCCTTCCTACTTTAGGACTACTGCATTTACCTTCCATGTTATATCTGCATTTTTGATATCGCTGCCTGTCTGCTTTGTCTTTACGCCTTGAAGACAGAATGTGAAATGCTCGTAAACATTCCGTATCTGTATTCCGCATTTCCAAGAGAGACTTTTACTTGAAATATTAGGGATCAATAGTTAGATTTCCCACGGGAAAGGATTACCGGATCAATACATTTTGACTGATCTTTCTTCAGTTTTAACTTTGTTCTATGGTGTTGTGGACCCAAATCCTATCTACACCTGCATTTTTTATTAGAATAAACGCCCACACTTTTTCTCCGACTCACGAATTACATACCTCTGGAATGACTGCGACAAGTCATGCAGCAATAGATCATTCTCCAACAAGTTGAAAGGTTCCCGAGTTTTTCGCAACATAAATCTGACAGATCAAATTAAAGTGTGCTTCAGAAATAAATAAAAACTTTAGATTCTTTGGCGTGTGAATTCCTACTCGGGTGGAATTGGGAAATGCTATTGAACAAACTTAGTGTTATAAAAATGTTCTCGTTAATTGTCATTCACTACGAGGCATGTTCCGGTTTTACATTATTT
Organism: Protaphorura glebata; assembly: GCA_034694305.1. Taxonomy (NCBI): domain Eukaryota; kingdom Metazoa; phylum Arthropoda; class Collembola; order Poduromorpha; family Onychiuridae; genus Protaphorura; species Protaphorura glebata. The sequence continues at coordinate 21,122 of JAQFYE010000175.1, read as the reverse complement.
GGAAGTAATCGGGTTTCAGGCTTTCATTTGCTAAGAGAAGTTTAGCGGTCACTCTTGCACAACCCCACCGCAGGGATCAAACTGCCAGCATAACGCCAAACAGGGATAACTGCTTGTACCATCACACTACAATATAGTGGCAATTGTCATTATTCGTTGGAATGTTTTGTCAAATGTAGATTTTCACTAGATATTTGAAAATGCTGTACTTTATCTTTTACAATCACCTGTAACAGATATTGTAAATGGTAGTGTGCATTACAATAATGAGACAGTAACCATTACCAAGACACATTATAATTATATAACAATTGTTAAAAAAAATTCCCTTAGTCAGTCACTCAAATAAATATGCGTATTCATGTTCCGAATAAAATGATAGTGTTCTTGAGTTAATTTGTCACCACTAACAAGATAAATGATTTCAACAATAGCACTTTGTCTACATGGTGCTCAAGTATGCTCAAGTCAGAACTCTCGTACGTTCCTTTGGACAGAAACTCAGACGCAGAATGCTGCAGAACACATTAATGGAGTGTATTGTGCCTTTTATTATAATTAAGTTCTTACAAAGAGGTCGATTGCATTGTGTTGTGGTCGCTACTGACTAGTGGTTAAATACACATGTTAGTCTCAAACCATTACTATTTCATAATATTAACTCAGTTTGACTCAGGTCATCATGAAGTCAAGCTGCATACTCAGGACAGATCTACCCTCAACGGTTTTCTTAATCTTGTGAAAATTGATATTTTCAATTTTTTAATAATTTTGAATTCTTTTCGGAACTGACTCAGGACAAAGTCGGTTTATTGTTTTGTCAGTGGTTTAACCGCAGTGTCAAAAATATAATTGCTATCCGGTGGTTAGTATATGCGTGTAGAGGTGAAAAGCAGAGTAAATATTAGTCAAATTAAACTAAAAAATTCTACAAGCATAATTCCGCCGTGATACCATGAAATTGTGTGAATGCATTGTCAACTTGAACTTCGCATGAGTTCTGCGCTGCGTTGAGATCCAGTGATTTAGATTGGAGTATTTGTTAATAATGATGCATTTATTGTTTGTGGGCCAAGTGTTGCTGCTAACTTCCTTGGCATCTATTCTAGCATCTTCATCCATTCTAAATCAGGATTTGACAAAGTACAAATACTACTCGAACAAGAAAGGTAAGAATTTGATCGATTTTATGCTTGTTAAGTGGCTTCGGGGTGAAGTAAGAATGAACATGTATCGGAACGATGGAATTCCCGAAATTCATTATCATATGTAAAAGTTTAAAGTTTCGTCACACAAGGTATAAGAGTGACATAATATAGTAGCTGGCAATATATCACATTTTTCATGTCAAATTGAATTTTCAAGGGCAACTGTACGTCCCGAGTCGTTTATAATTAATTCTAAAAAATTGAAACAATAAAATTTTGATCTCTACGGTTAGGTTTATTCATTACACCAGAGCCACGAGCTTGTGAAATGTCCAGGCAGTCAGCATAGAAATCTGCCTGATCGGATTGCTTTAAACTTTACTACCATTGTTCTTCCGCTGTCTAAATACTCAGCGAAGCAATCAAATTTCCATCTTAGTATATTCGGAACAAATTCTAATCTTCCCAATAGATCAGAAAATTGGAAGCGAACTGTTTTTCACCAGTGTTTATTCACACAACTTACTTGCAATTATGACTTGAAAAAAAATTATGAAGTGGCGCTTTGGTTCACCTTGAAATATGTGGATAAACTTGGAAATGTAGCGGTCAATTTATGAGAAGAACGATAAAATTATATCACGGTGCGATACAAACAGTCATTCATGCCAGGAGTTATTCCGTCATGGCTATTGTATACCTTTCATTCTTAAATGCCACTTACCGGGGCCGTCAAATGTTCACACCTACTAAAATTCTTCTTCATCTTTATGCTTGGTCACAATGAATTGCCCAAACATTAAGTGCCAAGGTTATGGTATATTAGAGTTTGAGTGCAATGCAATTGTGAAATGGCAAGTAAAGAGTCAGAATAAGTGTAAGTGATACTGATACTAAAAATGCAAAGCTATTCTGAAAATGAATTATGAAAAAAATTATGAAGAACGCAAGGTTGATGCATGCATGGTGTTAAAAAGTAGAGAAGTGCTAAAAACCATGACACAGATTTAAAATTATTTTGAAGATATGTGTCGACGTCATTGGAGATTATGTAAAAGAATTCCAAACTGGCCGAATCCAGAAATCTCAATGACAAGGAATCTTATCACTCGTTTTTGTTATTTTTATTTACAGCCTTCCATTATTTAAGTCCAAAATGTATTCGAGTTTTAGACTTATAACGTTTTTTAATAGTTATTGCTGTTCCCGCATCGGATCTTCAGCTTGAAAATGAATTTTGAGGCGACGCACGACCTATATTTATAAACTTTGAAATCTTTGTAATTCTCAAGCTGTCTGTCATCGCCTAGAGCTAATTATCTCTCCAAGCGGCATCTTTCATTTCCCATGAATTAGAATTTATAATTGTTTTGACTTTGATTGACAGGGACTCAAGTGATTGAGATTGGTCCTGGCCAAGCCTGTCAAATCTTCCAAGGAGAGTAAGTCGGCTACTGCTTGTTGAAAACCTTTTATCTTTCATTTATTTAATATTCCTTTCCTTTTTGTTCCTCGTAATTTTCCACCGTTGATTAAATCCAATCATCAAACAATCCAATAGAAATGATCAAAGGGTAAGGTTATTCATTTTGAAAAGCATAAACAAATTAACGGGTTTGTTTGGTGCAGTGACGCAGATTGGTTGAGAGAAACTAAACGAGATCGAATGACAGAATTGAATTACATTCAATTTAGACTCATGGTTGGAAAGGTAAGATTCGAATTCAATCCAGACTTTGAATCAGGAATGCTCAGTTGTCTTGTGATTTACAAGTGTTATATCTATTATTTTCACTATAGTGTCAATTGGATGCTTTCTTCAATCCTCAGGCTGCAAGCGGTTTGCAAGCTCTAGATATTGCAAGTACCCAGCACACGATTAACCGAGTTGATAATCAAACAGCCAATTTAATTTCGGAGAACGAACTGGACTCGGAAAAAGAATTGATCAACGGGACTGACTTAAATTCAGGGACTACCGAGTCTTCCAAATTCCCACTCATTTTTCCAGGTATGCCAAGGAAATAACGTTTAACAGTAGTTCAAATCATAATTAGTAGGCAATCAGCCGAGTGCCGGTGGCTTAACGCTAAAGAAAACCACCGGCTCGTGAGTCACCGCACCGTGACATCCATGCTGGCATTTGTACAAGCCCCCTCTTACGGTTTTCGGCAACAAATATTCCTGTAAGCAGTACTAGAACTATTTCTTAGACGCGGCGGTCGGTAAGCCGGAAGAAATCATCGAAATTCCTTGGAAAACAATAAAACGTATAGAATAGGAGTAGCCTTGTTGCTGCCCACAAATGACTATAAAAACTTGCTAGGAACAAATAGATCCAGGGAATTCAACCATACTTACTCTAGTCGAGGTTTTCCGCTCGAGAAAGCTCAATGTGCTAGACAGACAGAAATGTGGAAGTAGAAAAAGAGATGCTTACTTCAAATTATATTTACGCCTTTTTTGCTTGGCTCTTTTCAAGGAAGGAATACTATTCGTGCCCTCGCGTGTTCGGATCATGCTATAACGTTCACATTAAGTTATTTTAAGAGTTTTGAGTGAAGGTCTCTTCGCCATATAATATTTTTATTCATAACCACAAATTTTTGAGACATTTTTGGGATATTCTCAACACGGACCAGGGCTTTTTTTGTAGTTCATTTAATTTTATCTGGCAGCCCGGGTCCAGCTAACCCGGGCAAACTGGAATTCTTGAAAAAACAAAGCAATTAACTAACTAGCGAAAGCACTCGATTGGCTATCGTAAAAATTAAGATTAGAAAAACCGCCATGGAGAATGTACTGGCGCTTGATCTGTTTTGGCCTCTGTCATCATAAAATTGAACGAACTTAACATTGTTAACATTGGAGACCACTTTCAATCAAGAATACAAGGAATGTCATTCTAATTCGTTCTTTACGGTAATTTTAATTGCTCCAGTTAAATCTGAATTTGACAAACAAATGGTGCTCCTTGTTTATAGATTCTGCTTAGCACTCCCACTTCGTCTTCTTTTCCAGCCACTTTATAAGGTGTTCGGTGAATACCTGGGTTTTTTTGTGAGTGCCGTCGTTGCATTCACAATTCGCATCTTTGAATTCGGTCTTGTTCCAGAGTTTCGCTCTTGGTTTCCCATTACTTTCTCCATGGACGGGAACACTCGTCTCCTCCGCCGTGCTTACTTTTACGGGCAATAAATCAGGCCAGCTAGGGTTTGTGCAGAAATAATGGGCTAAACGTAGTATACATAGGAAATTCACAACCCATAGATGTATAATACATTACAAAGATCTTGTTTAGCCAAGTCTAGTACATGCATAAATAGTGTAGGAGTAGTACATTCATTCTAGATTCTAGAATACTAGTTCCGAATTTTCTTTTGTTTGTTTCATGTTCGTGTTTAGGTACGAAATGGTGTGGGGCCGGAAGTGCGGCCAGGTCCTCGGAAGACCTAGGCTTGTACGTTGAGACTGACAAGTGCTGCCGAGGTGATTTATTCTTTAGCACACATTTAGTGCAGTCGACTATGTACATTAAATTGGGTATTGAAATTCTTGTTAACTTTTCTCTAAAATATGTTCCCTCTAGACCATGACACTTGCCCGGAGAATATGGCCCCAAAGGAATGCAAAAATGGGTTGTGCAATGACAGCGACTACACAAGGTAACTTTCTCATCAGTAAATATTGTGATTATTCACATTGAAATATCGGTCTATTGCTGCTGATAGGGAAGTGCTGAAATAGTGATAATCGCCGTTTCACCGATTTATTCGGTATCGGCATTGTTCGGCCGACTGAATATTCGACTCTTGCCCTCAACTTCATAAAATACCAAAACGCCCGTAGTACTATTCGGGCAGTCGAGTATTCCCTAGTACATCCCTAGATGCTAGGCAAAATATATCGCATACCCCGAAGTGCGTGCTCGGTACAGCCAATTAGGTGCATACACAAAACTGACAATTTCGGTTCTGACAAGTTTCTGCTACATGTATCTCCTCACTCGCATGTCACAGCCACCGTTGTCTCTAAAAGAGACGATTGTGACGTTTCTGGATAGTTTTTGATTTAGATGAGGACTAGATTCAGTGGGCGAAGAAAACCTTTATTCTGTCATCTCATTATTTCTAACATCAGCTGTGCTCCAGCAATAGGCAAACTTTTTTTCATTTGTAAAACAATATAAAGGCAAATATGAATTTAATAATTAGGTTAAAGTAAAATAGGACTGACGGCGTTGTAGATTGAGATTCTTAGTCTAATTTTTTGTCTTTAGAATAAATTGGAGTAGCAGGTGTATGGGAACATTTGTAATGTTTGTTTGTATGTAAACTCGGTGAGGCGAACTAGAGTAGTGGAGTGGCGCTCAGCTCTACTTACGATTCCTATTCTACTTAATTGTTTCAAAACTTTTGTTTTTGGGCTCTCACAAGTCTTGGAGCCCCCCAGATGGGATCATATAATAAAAAATGAAATGTAATCAAATAAAAGCTAAGACGCTACTGTTCTGTATGTTCTTTTTATGATTATTTAACTGAACGTACCAGACACCCACCCACGCGCGCACAGCCGGCTCAAGGAGGAAGAACAAGACAGCATGTCGTGTCATGGACTTATGATCATCATAATATTATACATTTATTATACAACATATTATACACATCCTGTATAACGTACTTGTACTTATACGGAATGAGATCAACTAACTACAAAAAGAGCGGCTTGCACTCCAAGACTTAAGACCCAATTTCCGGCTTTTGTGACATTTGGAATGAAAGTTTTGAAATTTATGATGAGAGTCGATTATATTTATATTTTCTTGTGTACGCATTCTTCCAGGTCCCACTGTGATTGTGACGACCGGTTCCGACGGTGTTTACAACGAGACCGTACTCTTAGCTCGTTAGCTAGTTTCAAAATTGCCAATTTATATTTCAATATCCTCAAGCCCTTGTGCTATGCTCAACGACCTCCTGTCAAATGGTGCAGAAGACATCGAATCACGTAAGTCCATCGTACGGTGGAATCCATGGAACCATGACATTTAGACATGTTGGTTCCAGCATCATTCCAAACTTAATCCAAGCATAAACATTCATGCTATAGAAAGAAAAAACTTTGACATCACTTGAATTTATTTAGTCTTTATCGTTGAGTAGCATAGTTTTAATGTTACAACGACAACATTGAACTCAAAGACTCATAACCTCACGCATTCAATTTTATGGGACAAGAGTTAAGGTTACACTGTAGCAACATGGCAAAATGAGGGGAAAGTAGTATGTATTTTGCATAACTCTTTACCTCACTTTACCTCATTTCTTCTGACGCTACTCGTAATACATATGTACGTACTTACATGATTTTAAAGGAATGCTCTTGAGACCTAGTCTTACAAGAGATTGTCTTGTTCTGTTCTGCTGGGTTTGACGAGCCAGTACATTTTGTGCCAATTTCATTCCGATTTACTCAGTGGAACTATAGATCTCTGACTGGTCTGGTTAGCGATCGAGACTTCTTGGGCCGGTATTCTAAACTTTACCAAATAGTCAACCACGAAGATTTTCAGAAACCGTGTATTCGCATCATTTCTAACATAGCGACGATATTCAATACTCGGAAGCCTTAATCGAGATTGTCAATTAATAAAAGTATTTTAGTTAAAGGAAATGACTCCTGAAATGATTCCCTTGTAAGTAGTAAGTCAAAGTCATAAGGTTGAATTGTATCAGGAAATGGGAAGGAGTCAGGCGGCGCGGGTGTTTCTTAATACAATGGACTGGTGGCGCGGCGCTTGGAGTTCCATTTGCTAAAAGACCATTCATTGAATGAGTCTTCAAATTTTGCAAAACTCATTTCTCCAACCCACTTTCGTCTTTGGCGGAAGGAAAAGGAATGTTTACAAATGTACATGGTGGGTGACACGACGACGCCACAGCGGCGAACGACTACTTAGTATTCACAGAGCAATATGAGGACGACGACTGCAATTATTGCAATTTGCATTGCTGATTACTTACTTCTACTCCTCAAAGTATAAAGCGAAGACTAATCAAAACTCTAATTCCCCATTTATTGTAATACCCCAACACAAATCTTGGCCCGCATGGCCAAGCGAAATGCACACAGACATGGAGAGGAAATTCCATCGCACTGCATCTCATACTCCATATAACTGTACATATTAATAGAGTCTTTCTTTGGAATAACCTTTTCCTCGTCAATTTAGCTTTCAGTACAATTCCGTGCAAACCGTTGCCATTTGCCATTGCCTCACATTGGTTATAGTCACTATGCATACATGCGTTAGATAATTGTAATAATACTAATGATTAAATGTAACCCAGTTGTTGGATAATTATACTTTATTATTGTAGGGGTTAAGTGTCGGTAGCTATTCAGTCAGTCTGTGTTCAGTTACTCTACGCCTTCACTAGTGCAGCAGAAGTAGTCAGAATCACAGGTGTGTAGAGTGTAATTAAACAAATGGTCCAGGCTCACGATCACAATGTATTCAGGCCAAAGATGTATTAAAACAAAGCTGGACAATTTTAAATAATTTGGTAAATGGGAAGTGGAACATCTAACGGGGTTTGCAAACGGTTTTTCTCGTAGAAAGTAATAATTGAATATCAAGAGAAGCGGGTACAAAATAATTGTATAATTTTATGTACCTATGTATAAACCGATTAGGAAAATGTAATAGTATAATCATAATTGCGTATGAATGAACGGTTCACTACCCTCAAGAACTCGTAATATTCCCATTTCCATTTCCCAACTTCCAATAACTCTATTCAAGAAATGAGGTAGAACTTTTGTAGTTTGGAAGTTCGCTTCTATGAGATTCCCCTTGTTCGTGTTCTATGAACTTAAGCTGGAGAAAATTCAATATAGAAAGGAATTTGACTTTCTCCATTACGTTTTATTACTGTTGTACTGCACTACTAGTCAATATTTTCCGAGCACCGGCATTGCACTACCTCATTCTTCCGATTCCACCAAAATACCCATGCATTTTGTAGAAACCCGGATCCACACATATTTTGGTTATCTAAAAGTAAGCACAAGAAAAATACGATTCCCTAGACGCACGAGGCTACGTGTATTAGAATCCATTTCCCAGATCCCAGTTGAATTCTATGATTGATTGATTTTGAAATTATGATCCTCTATACTTCCAGTGCTTCCTATCCTTACACCACACTTGGACGCCTGTATTTTATACAGAACTCACGAACGACAAACTTTTCCTTATCGAAAATCAGATTAACTTTCCATCATTTCAACTCACCAGATATGTTAAGGACAATTCGTATAATCACAAAAAGTTGAATTTGAACAATTCTGAGTTTCACTGTAGAAAAGGTAATGTATGAATACTTTGAAGTAGTAGCCAGGGCTTCTATACCAACAACTGATATTCAACTCTTTTCATTTACAAATCCACCATTCATACCTGCTGTTTAACCAAATTTCTAAGTATTAATGTGACTATTAGAGGAGGTGGCAACTGGGAAGATGCGACAACTAGAAAAAGTTATAATCCTAATAAATATCCCTACTTTATTTTGACAATTGAAAAATGAGTAGATTTTCTACTCTGAATAAACATTCTTGCCCCCCAAAGGACACGACCATTGCCGGTGTCATATACATTTAACAAAAAAAAAACGGAAGTTCTTTCACTACTTCTTTGAAGGGTTAAAATAAATACACTGCTTAGGTACACCTTACAGGAAAAGCCAATACGTCAACTTCCAGGAAGTGTTCATTTCGGCTGGAAGAGTCTTCCAGCCAAAGAGAGACCAATTATAATAATAGTATTTGCTCTAAGGAGTCGTCATTCTCTTCCTGCCCGTATAATAATAGAATAAACAAAGGGAAATTGTTTTTCTTCTAATTATGCTACAGGGAATAAGAAATCGTAGTATTTAATTCCATAATTTGTATATTTTCGGAATACGACCAGAGGGGAATGTGTGGAGTTTGAGTTTGATGCCTTGTTTCGCTCTGAGTGGCAATTCTTTCCAGCCCAGCCGTACTTGACGGAGGTGGTGGAGAAATTCATTCAACCAGCAGTTCCATCTCTGCCATTTCTGCCAAGACCCCCCCTCCCTGATATCCGCCTTCCTGATATCCCCCTCCCTCCATCAAATTTTCCAGAAGAAGATAGCGAAGAAGAAGAAGAAAATCGGGACACTTGAATCTCCTATCATTTCAATTCAAATCCGTTCAACCTTTCTCAAAAGCAATTGCCATTTCAAAACTGTCATCCAAACGAAATAAAGCCAACAATGGATAAACCAAATTGAATTTTATGCTAAATATTTACACAACAAAAGTTTGAAGGTTTAAGGTTAGAAAATGTAACCAGACAAGACGCATCGCCCCAATAATGTTGAATGACCCATAATTTGAACACCTCTTTGGTCATTTGAAGCAAGGGGAGAAAATTATGGGTGGTGTTATATTGGTTGGTACAATATCTGTAATAATTAAATGTTAAAATAATTTTGTAAAAATCTAATTGTGTAGTGTTTCTTGACATGCGTCTTAACTTAATTTGTAAGATGTTCCACCTTGACGCTTTGCGAGTTTGTTGTTTTTGCTATTGTGTAAACTTGCTATACTATTTAAAGTACAACTTTGTAAATATAAAAAAAATTTTGCTTCGAAATGTTTTTGGGGATTCTGAATGCACAAGAACGTGACATTTTAAGTAAATATAACATGTACTTATTATTCCCTGAGAGTCTCGTCGCCTCAACTATTAAAATGACAAATGTTTGACTTCAGAACTACTAGTCGTCATTTGTAAAGATATTGACATTTGCACGGCTCTCTGCTTCCATTCTTCTTTCTTTTCATCGTCACAATGGTAAGGTGATCCTGAATGCTTTTCACTCGCATTATAGTAAAACTTTGGACTGTCAAAGAATTGATAACTAAGCTCTTCCTCGCAGTTGAACAAATATTTTTGGCAGTGAATATTCAGGAATCTGGCAAACAAAAAAGAAGTCTAAATGTATTCACATTCACATAACCTTTTACATGACAACATTTTAGGAATGAGTTCAACCAGATGACGGATGACATACGAGATGGGATGCCTTTGAGCTAATAACAATAATGGTTCCACAGAGATAAAAAAAACAGCAATATGTCACTGTGTATTGCATTTGTGTTTCCATTTAAGTTCAGAGCAGAACATAATCTGGTGACCGCATACATGTACGCATATATGGGACGGCAAAGCACTTGAATAATTTTTCGAGTGGAAGTAAAACCCTCCAGCATCCAGTTCCAGTTTCCAGTCCATCCACACAATTGACCCAGAATTCACGGAACGGTTACCGTGAAAGTCATTTGAAGTAATGCAAATGCAATCCGATCGTATTGCCATCCGGGATTACCAAATACACGATAATTTTCTGACCCGTTTCGAGTGGGTTCCCTGACTTTTACTTCCAGGAAATTTTGGAACGCTCGGTACATTATGCATACGATGAACGCACGCATATGGATTCGAGCTTCTGACAAATTGGATTTGGCATAACCCAAATCCGAGAACTCAAATTGTGAGACCTGCCATCGCATTCCGATACGTATGGGATTGGGCGATATCCTAACCAAAATTAATAGCTAACACTATTTTGTATGAGCATACAGGTTCGGTCGGATTTGGATGAATACCTCGGCTTAAATATGTAATAATCCAAACCACCCTATCAGAAAAATCTTGGACGAAGATGTTCAAATCATGAAATTATGATCCGATCTGAACCCAATTCATGATTTCAAAACCTGAACCCCAGAGAGGCTCTACTACTGGTTTTAATCCAGGTAGTTTGAATTACATAAACTTCAGTTCTCCACAAGCTTTGAATCTGGATGAATTCCGGGATACTCAGTAAATACGCTAGGGATTGTATAGTGAAAGTATGTCCAAGCATGCATGAAATTCATAGACATGAAACAAGGGTTTTAACGAGTGACGGACGACTAACGTAAGTCCTAAAAATCCTTAGCCTGTCTGATGACAATGACAATAATATGCTTTCACCGAAAGTATGTAAACAGAGAAAGAGGGAGTAAAATAAATGGAAAATCACCCTCCAAAGTCCAAACACTTAACGGCAGGATAATCTTGACGGAAACATTTGAGTCCAAATATAGTGAAGTACAGAATCCCGATTCTCCGACTCGCTGTTTCATTCGCTCTCAACAAACATTGACGAAACTTCTCGTCACAACTACAGTGTGATCTAGATTGCAAAAAACACAAAAATAAACTTTCATTTAAACCCAAATTTAAGTACGTACTAGCGAACATGTACGGGTAGACTAACAACATTCCAGCATCCGGCATTTCAATTTATACAAAAGTTAGATATAACATTTATCGAGGAGCTTCGTGAGAATCAAACTATAGCCTAATAAAAACCGACGCAACGCGAACGCAGGAACGCTCGAATATTTTTAACTGACATTCAGTATATCACTAGAATAAGCCACAGTTGAAGAATGATAGTACAATAGTTTTCCCATCAGCATATCCAAAAAGTAGTTTACATTTCATAACTTTTCCGTCACATCATTTGTTCAATTTGGTAAAAGTTGAATTTCGGGTGGGCTATGAAATGAGTGATTCCAAAAGGTTAACTCCAAAGGAATATAAGATCCGATGGAATTTAGCTAGTCACTCAAAAATTTCCGATTAGAACAGAAAATGGTGCAATGACAATAAGAGCGAGAGATAGAAAGTCATCCTTACAATTTGCATATGTCCGAAAATCGAAACATTTTTAAAATGTGTACACCCTGTTTTTCGCTAGAGACCTTCAATTTATGTCAGGCAAAAATTTATTAGAGAGCGCATAAAATTCTTTACAAAATCTATTTCTCACTACCACACACATGTAGATGGTGAAAGTTATGAACTGGCCATTACGTAAAGGAAAGGAAAATAAGTCCGTGTGAAATATATGGTGTAAACTCGTAGACAGTGATAACATTGTATAAAATAGAGCAAATTCTACAAATCAAATATACATTGGTCTTCTCATTTTTTGACAGGAACATAGAGATTACGATAAAATGTCTGTCTGTTTGCCTCTGACACATTTTTAGAGATAGATAAGATAATATGTCAGATGGTGATGGTGAGATGCGGACGGATGCCCAACTCACTCCACTTTCTCCAATATGAAAACCTGGAGGGGAAGTGGGCAAACCTAGTTAGATATTTTGTACTACTTTTCCAACTTCGTAGTTTCGTGTTTTGTCTTGTGTGGAAAGAAAGATTTTTTTCCGTTAGAGAAATGACAGGAGATCGGAGAAAGAACATAAGAAATACCTGGTGAAAGGCGTTATATTACATAGACCGTTCGTGGGATGACAAGTGAATCCATCCACAAAGTCTTGACAAAAATCATGCTCCCGGCAACATTTATCCGTTTCTGTGTTGTAACCAAAGTCTGAGTCATTTGTCGCACTACTTCCAGCCCCACACCATTTCGTTCCTTAAACATAATAAAAATCGTATCACATATCGACGGAAGGCTATATTCTCAAAAGTTCAAACTCCGTACAAGTCCCTAGATCATGTCCAAAATAGTTTTCACCGTACCTCTAAGGTTCTCGGAAGTCAGACCCAGTAAGCTTTACAACTCATTTGTTCAATGAAAACCTGTACTGGTTTCATATGTACATTGAACTTTCAAACGCATACCTCACAGTGAAAGTTTCCAGAGAGTGGTGACCACCTGAAAAATGCACGTCGGGTTTCCTGAGTTGGTTGATGATCTCAAAAGCATAATAAGGTAGGTGAAAGTTTCGATCCAAAGAATTCTACCGTCGTGCATACCAGAGCTGATGCAATTGCAATATTTAATTTAATATGGAGGGTCGTGACTTTAATATTAATAAATCGGAAGATCCCAGAGAATATAAAAGGAAATTTGTGTGAGTGTTGGGAATTCATTAATGCAACTTCAAAGGACAATATTACACAAATAATTATGACCCCGAACTGGATTGCATAACTTTACGAATCATGACTAATTCTTTTTTGGAATTCAAATATTTATAGCACTCATGTTCACTACCCAGCGTGATGATGGTACGGCACACTTACGGACGTTGCGTGGTCAAATGCATTCTCAAGTTGATTTTATGTAAAAGGTTGCATTCAGCTTCCCACGCCAATGCTATAAAGGTGAAACGACGATGACCACGGAGGTATCTTATCCATTCACCGGGGTAAATTGTGAAAACTAGTCTCGGGTCATACTTTTCAGAGCGTAGGAAACGTAGAATGGATTTTAGGTGAACAAAGGACAGGTGTGCGTGTTTCGGACTTGATGAGATCCAAGTGTTTGTGAAGGAACGCTGACAAGGAGAGTTCAAAAGAAAACTTTTGATAAAATAAATGAAGTCGACGAACCTGGATAAATGAGGAAAGCTCTTTGGCGAACTCCATCCACAAATTGGTTTCCATCAATTGTTTCATTTCGATACAACTCACAAAGCTTAATGATGTCATCCACAGTTTTCCCATCCTCTTTGTAAATATTCAGACTTTGCTTCAACCAAAGAGACTCAATTCCATCCCTGACAATAATAATAGACTTTAATACCTCCACAGGTTCACCAAATAATACCATTCAAGGTTTCAAATAGTTATGTGCTTTGTTGAACTCGAAAGCGTGAACTATGAAACTATTGATCAACAAAACGCACTACATTTTAAACCTAGTCCGACCACCACCTGGCTGAGACGACCGGCCCTTGTTCCGACCGACCGAATATATTGACAGGTTGACTAACAGACAACACACGAACAAAATTTAGTCACCTGATCCCGTTCGTCTTAGGACATATTTTGTTGTATTACAAGGCTTTGTTTCAACGTGACTGCACACTTGCCACGTTAAACACATTTAAAGCAAATATAATTTGTTTGACTTCTAATGGGTAGATAATTTATTCAGGTGACAAGAATTCATAACGTGTTCACCACTTAACATCAATAATTAAAATTTAATCATCCAATTCCAAAATAGGTGAATTTTCATTTATCTAAAAAACGGTTGGCTTAAGTTACGAATCACATTTGTGACCCTGTACATTATGGTAGAATTTTACTTCGTAGAAAGTTTTCTATCACATAGTCGGAATTCGCAACTCGCATGCAATTAAGTCGCACAGCTGGGAACCACCACAGGGAGAATGTAGTGTAAATTGTAATGTAAGTAAATTTTACCCGGGTGGTCTTCTGGTATTCCTGCTGTGGTGAAATACTTAAACCAAACTATCAAAAAGAAGACAAGAGACAATTTGAGTCACTTTCCCTTTGGAAAGACAAATACAACAAAGTCAGGGTACAAAATAACAAAAGCCATGTGAACTTTGTTGTAATATTACAAAACCTGTGGCTTCTGTGTTGCATTGGAATTAATTGTAGCTCCTGGTTGGAATCAATTTAACAGAGACAATACGGTAGACTCAAAATTCAAATGAAGTCTCGCACTGGCCGGACACAAACTGATTCACAGTTTATAAAACGCAAAGGTCCAAGACGATACTAAAACATTTTGTAGGATGAGCCAATTTAAAACAAATAAGGAAAAAGTGGGAAAAAATCACAAAAACACAAATTCTCCAAAGAACTATTCTAAATTCTGAACAGCGTTAAAACAACTAATGCTTTAAACCCGTCTTTAACTCAGTTTAGTAGCCAGGCGATTTCGAAGCGCTTCACCAGAAAAATGAACTAAAGTGATGTACGGACATGCTTACGATTTCAAGAACGGATTTTCTGGGGAGTAATGAGACGTCCCCTCGCATACTATGCATAACTTCGGACGACCAAGTTAATTGGCCCTTTTTCGTTGAGACATTCGCAGTTTTCGCAGAAGTTGCTATGAAATCTGCATACCAAGTTTGCACAAATTTTAGCCTAATTGACTGTTTGAAGGTATAAGAACCAAGAAATATTGAGGGATACACAATGGCAGTGGCGTCACTAGGATTTTTGGGGCCTGGTACAAAATGACATTGTGGGGCCCTAGATGGAAGAATTATTTGGGGGCGGGGCACATCCGCCGCTAGCGGCGGTCCTCTTGGAGCGGCCGCCGGAGGCGAAATTTGTTTGGGGGATGTTTAGCACAGGTTGCATGATAACGTTGTTTTTAAGTCTCGAAACAGTCAATGTCTTGGTACCAAATTCTTGCTATTTTGTTACAAATTTATTTATTTATTCCAAACAATCCTCCCGGAGGGCCAATTTTAACAGCCATGTCAGCCAAATGGGGCCCGAGAATTTAGGAGTACACACTAGATAAGATGATAATATTCTATCTTATCTAGTGCGATTTTACAAAATTTGGGGCCCCTCTTGGCTCGGGGCCCGTCACCCGTGTACCTCCTGGTGCCATCGTCCTGACGCTACTGCACAATGGAAAAGATAACGTTATAAAATTACCTTTCATTCAAAACATGACATCCGTTGCGTGGGACGATGAGAACAGCCTTATCAATTTCTGTATTGACAATAATGGGGTATTCTAAAGAATCGTCGAGCAATATTTCCTCAGACTTTGCGATTTCTACAAGGAATACAATCCCGCATACACGGAGAAAGTTCCACACGTAAAACTCCATTCCCCAACTTTACTTTCCCCGGTCTTTTGAATTGAATTGAATAGAAGAGCAAAAATACACTTCTGCGTATTTTGAGAAAAAGTATAAGTATTGCTATTAGATATTGATGACGCGAAGCGAATAGTTCACTCTGAAATGTCAAACCATAACTTATTTATATCTTTGGTCCGCGTTATTATCTGTGCGTCAGTAGCAATACCAGAACCTTGACTATGGAGCCAGAGACAATGCGACATTTGCGTGAGGGATGTATTTGTCGTTATATTTCGCAATTTTAATTTTAATTAAGTCCAAATACATAATTTTAGCTAAGAATCCACGCGTTTGACCCATTTCCTTGCTAAAGATTTCGCAAGGCAATAACGAAGGAACTCACTCCACTATGCGCACATGACACGGAAATCCAGAATAAAAATTCATGAGATGGTCGCAGCAAATAAATAACACAATTTAGGTTACAAAGTGAAGGTTAGCATCAGCGGTGGAATAATGATGTTAAGAGTAATTTTGGTTCAAGTACATAATCATTTTATTTCTCTCACTAATAATCAATGCATGTACACAATGAGATCCAGATAATTCTGCGTTGCAGTAATTATTTCAAGCCGGTTGAAGTTGACAATGAAATTTTCGCAGTGAAGCGCTCAATACTTCCGCTATATCTTAATACAAATATTTTCATAGAATTGAAAGTTGATTGCCCAACTACACGAGTCTGATTTCAAGAATTCAAAGGATCTTAGAATACTATAAAGAGTTAACCAACGTTAAAACCAAAGGAGGAAACGAATAATATGACTTCGTCAATTTCTAGATTAAGAAAATCCAAGTCGTCATTGTTACAAACAGGAAAGATCGAGTGCAATTAAAAAACTGTTGAACTTGAGAGAAACGGTAAAGTTGACGGTTCATAAAAAATGTACACTATAACGAAAACAAGAGCAATATTTTATAAAAGTTTGGAAATTAGATAATAAAATAGCACGACGGAATAAGTAATATTCGCATGATTACATTTCTAGTAACTACAAAACTGGTAAATAAATATAGAATGCAACGAAATATCAACATAGAAAGCTGATGTGGTTCTTGCAACTGATAGTTCCATTCTAATCCCTCTGTATACCAAGTAGCAAGCAAGTGTCTATTTTACCGGGTGTATCAATAGATACATATCGACACCCCTAATATACTAGACTTAAACATAAAGTACGGTCAACAGTATAGGAATTTTCCAAAAGTTGTCGGACATTATTACTTCTGTTATGATGACCCGATTAAGCTAAAAATCGAATATGCGGATTCCTCACAAAATTCAAAACACAATCCGTCCACAGAATTCCAAAATTTTAAGCTTCACAACAGTGAATTTGAATTGAATCGTCCCTGAGTTCTACACGTGAATGCATTTTAACTTTTACGGAGAGGTGTCTACTTCTATTGATATACAGGGTAAATCAATTTAAAATATAAAACTCCAAGATAAAAAACATGGAAAGTTTTCTAAAATGCATAAGTACTATACGACATTGGGAAAAGAAGAGTTCTCTTTCTGAGACACAAATTGAAATTGACTAGTAGGTATCAGATTACATGGAAAGTTTACTTTAAAGGTTTGACTTCGTGTTTGGAATGCAAAATGTGTTTCATTGGTTTCCCTTTGATGACTTATATTACATAGTACCATAATGTCCAATTGGTTTGAATGGGTGAGATCAAGTTCAGTTGAGTGGAATGTTTGTTCAAAAACTGAGACAAGCTTGTATATTATTTTTGGGTTTAAAATGACTCCGTCTCATGTTTCTCGGAGTACTCAAAAGTTCCTACAAGAGGAGCATTTCTTTGTTGCACGAGTAGCTGCATCTGACGAATCGACCGAGTTCGAAGGCCTCAGTACGGCTAGAATACAAAGAGAAAAAAAATTAAAACGCAAGTCAACTAACCTAATTTCTTCGCAAATGTCACCAGAAGTATCAAACTAAAACTTCCAATCCAACCATGTGTCCTATTTCTAAAAATAAAATAACGATCTTGTTCCAATAGTATTTCCACTTTTACCACTGACAAGATAGGGAATTCAATATACATAGTTTAAGTATTGACAGAAGCGGGATGCGATAGAATGATCTAACAAATGGTTCGATTCTCTACAACAGTGATGTTACTTATAAGCAAGTAGGGTTGCATTTATTTTACCGAAGCAGAAGTTGAATCGAATTTGATAGGATACGATTTCAACCGAACAAAATTAACAAGGTCTAATTGTAAACTCGGGTACCTCCATTACATAAAATACAGGAATTAATATTACACTTAATTAGATTCTTTTAACTAACAAAGCCAAGTACTCACACATATCCCGCTGAATTTGAACATGATTTCTCGAAATGCTCTCTCTGACTTCATTTGATAAACCCATTTCAAATGCAAGGGCTGCTAACCGACGAAAAAATGCTTCCACATTTTCACCAGATTTGGATGAAATTGGCCAAAATTCCGCATCAAGGAGGCTAGCCATTCGATTTCCCATTTGGTATATTTTATCACGATGATTTTCATTCTGTTATGAATAAACCAAATTATACGTATTAGAATTTGAAAATAGGGTCAAGTATAATGTCTCTTACAACAAGGTCGATCTTGGTTGCAACAAGAAACTTCAAAGGCATAAATGTATTGGCCCCGACAGCATCATCCATCCATCTTTGACAAGTTGAAAGACTTTCTAAGTTGCTCGCATCGAACACAGTTACAATCACTGGAAATAAAAGTATTAAAGAATGAATCCATAAAAGCCCGCAATTTAATTCAAAGTACTAATTACCATTTGAACCTCGGTAGTAAGACGCCGCAATGCATTTAAACCTTTCTTGTCCAGCTGTATCCCATCTAAAGAAAACAAAATGAAAGAAGTTTCCATAATTCCAAGTACAGACTGTGAACTCTGTCCCAGGCGACCGCGTCCGGTTGGCAATAATGTGGTCGGTGTGATAAAAGTAGTCAAATAAATAAATAGGGTGTTGTTATTTTGATCGTTTGAGACAGGTGGTCGCAGGTCGCAGGGGGAGAGTATCATTGATTTGTTACTCATCTTCAATCGATTTCGAATCCAAAAAGTTTAACTTACATTTGTAAATTGAAAGGAACATTTAGAATCCAGAAACGCTCCATTTCATAATCGACTCCAATTGTGGCTTTATAATTTAGTTCAAATATGTCTCGACAAAATCGATTAATGATGGATGTTTTTCCAACCCCAACATCACCAACAAATACAGCCTTGGCCATTCTGACAGACATTCTGGATGCTTTGGATGAAGAATCTCCGGCTGAACAACTATTTAAATCTGACAAAGTTCTTGCGGATGGAGTGAACTCATTCATAGGATACGGGGAATTCGCTTGGTCCAATCCCAAAGGGAACTCAGTGACTTGACGACTTTTGACCCTCATCATAAAATTTTAATTGGAAATACTAATTCAACAATGATGTCAATTCTTCTTCTCCATCATTCTATAATTTTAGTTGTCATTGTTCATGGGTCCGTCAGACATTGATTTGTTTTCCCAAATTATAGGTATTCTGGTCTGAAATTTGAGAACAAGCACAAGACCAAAAACAAAATTAATATTATTTCAAAAATATTGCATTTCCAGTAGTGCAGTGGGACCTCGGAAAAGGGACCACCGTTCTGCAAGAATGAAATAGTTCCGTCTCGGAGGACAGTTCGTTAACGCTATAATCAACAGGGAATATATCCACTGCACTGAAGTCTTGGTAAGGTCACCTCCAAATTCGAACCACTTTGAAAACATAATTGTTTTCCACATAATGTTTTAGCCATCCTCCTTTTGACCCTACAAAATCGGACCAATTATTCAGTCCATGAAGTTCCACTGTCTAAATATCAAATCCCATCTCTAGAAAAATGGTCGGACAAGGGAGGTGCCCCTTCCTGTTCAATATCGTCAAAGACATTTTGACAAAACGCAAATTCAGAAATAAATTGAAGTAATATTTAAACTTACCATTAAAGTTCATTTTCGATTTCATCAGTTCACACACCCTTATTTCCCAGCTTAGGCAAACAACTTTCTTGGATGTTGGAACAAGATACGAACCTATATTAAAGTGAAGATTAGACAAAATCGTACTTTCAATTCAATTCCCATTAACAATTCAGGAAGCAGAAGAGAAATATTGACTGAACAATTCACATTGATAGATTTCCGCTTGAGAAAATTTAAAGCGTAAAATAAACAAATGATTTGAGAATTTTTATTTACCTTTTAGTTGTCTGTCATTTGTATAGTTTCTGATTCGCGGTCTCCTCCCAGCCAAATTCCACTTGGATTCACCAGACCCCAAAATATTACAGGGGAAAAAACAAAGAAATAAGGACAGAAATTCCAAAGGCCTTTAGATTGGAGACTGGAACATGTTAATGTTAAGACCATAATACCCATATCACCCTCATGAAGTCCACTTTCTTAGTTTTGTCTTCGTCTAGAATTCTAACAATTACCTTTATTCCATTTCCTACCACAACCTTCAAATAACGAAATAACGGATTCGATACATTGTCAGTAATGCCAAAGAGAGACAGAGACAGAGAGTCAGGAAAACAAAAAACAACCAGTTGGTATTATTCATAATCTACACTGAAAACTATAATTCAGTTATTCAATTAAAATAGAACTAATTGAACTAAGACAATCAGCTCGGATGGAGGGATATGCTTATTGCTAGAAGGATAGTGTCTGGAAAGGACTATAAGAATTGTATATTTAGAGATCAATATTTTAATATGATAATACCAGACCATCACAATTACAATTTATTTGGCAAGCCGATCAAAGGTAGTAGAATATTTCCAAAAACGGGGATAAAACTCAATATTGTACAAAAACCTTCAAAAAGGGGTTCAACTAAGCATTCTAGAAACTCCAAAACAGAGCTCTCTTGTACTGTACAAACTACATCTCGTAACAGTACCCAGGTTCACCTTAGTTGGACTAATAAAACCTTGGCTGATCGGTTTTAGTAAGGGTTTATTCTTAGGATGAATCTTTTCACTCGGCTTATATCAAACCGTGCAGTAATGCATTTGTCATGTCAACAACAGGTCAATTCTGAACGTGTATAGTATGTAGGGTTGGTGCATGGCTTTCTCCGTCTTGGAAATAGACGGTATCTGAATTCTGTCATCTCATCGCACAACTCAAGATAGATAACAAGTCTAGTCTAGAGTCTAGTCCTTTTTAATATATTATTTACCATAAATCACCTATTAAAAGCCGCGG